>JBCNYH010000016.1:12154699-12169177 GCA_039654325.1 Tandanus tandanus | reverse complement strand
TAGGCTAAAAGCTAGTTCTGTACCCGGCACTCACTGGAACAATTCACTACGGAGGCCGTGTGTGGACAAACGGTACGTGCTGTGAGTAAGGTTGAAGTGCTCGAAAAAACGTGTTCTTAAAAATCGATTCTTGAAAACTTGAATCGATTCAGAATCCCAATAAATAAGAATCTCGATTCAGACGTGAATCGATTTTTTTCCGGCACCCCTAATATACAGTATATTAACATTTGTTAAAATACATAAGTGAAATTTTGTACAGTTTCCCAGTAAAATAATTTGGGGTTAATTTCTGGAGGTTTGCACTCTGCTCTTGCTTAATTGTTTCACATGGAATGGTGTAAGGGATTTTTTTTTTTTTTTTTTTTTTTTTTTTTTTTTTGAAACATAATGTATTCTTACAAACCCAAACCAAAAGTTGGCTCAGTATTGTGAAAATGAAATTAACTGAACAATTTTTGGAAATGGAATCTTTGACCCTTACTGCACTTAAAACAACACAGCAGCACAGATCGTTTGCATTCGTTTTATTATATGTTTTTTCCATGCTAAATCATTTTGACCCTTGCAACAAATTTCAAAAGTTTGTGGTAATTTGCAAATTTTTTTTCTATGTAAATGTTAAGTATCAGAAGTTGTCTGTCAAAAGTGGTCTATAAAATAAAGCATAAATACGTGTTGTTTCTTTAATGTTGTGGGCTCAGTTATTCATATAGTCAGCTGTTCTTCTGCTGTCCTGCAGGTGGTGACGTTTCTCCACACTATGCTTCTGTGCGAGAAACTCGATTTCTCAACGGCTTTGGTGGTGTGTCCCCTTAACACTGTCCTCAACTGGCTGAACGAGTTTGAGAAGTGGCAGGAGGGCCTGAAAGATGAGGAAAGCTTAGAGGTAACGGTTTAATATTGTGTAATGCACACACTTTAGTATTATTAAGCATTTCACGCATAACGTGCTCATGTTTAAACTCACTACGGGTCACCTATGCTCAAAGATCTCTTTCAGTTGTAGCAGATATGAAATCCATATATCTTTTTATGAATAATTACATCTTCATTTCCATTTTAAATTTTTTACATTTCCTTAAAATCCAACAAAAGAAAATGTACAGAAATCTGTTTCCATCTTCTTAAATTGTGCTATAATCCTTATGATGTACAAGGTATTAGTGAGAAAAGACTGTATGGAAAGAGAAACGTGCCAGAATAACAGTGTAATGGGGAGATTGAACGATTGTTCATCCCTCCTTTCCTTTATGTTCTGTAGCATTTTATTCCAGTCAGTCACAATGTTCTCTGTAGCCCCGCCTTAATAGCTCACATTTGTCTTGTGCAACCAGATGTGTGTAGAAACCTGAACTGGAACATGTATCTGGTGTTTTATGTCAACCAGGAACAAATTTAACTGTAAAATAAAGTTCATAGACCCTTTCAGATTTATTCTATGAACATAAACCTACTATAGAAGTATTAGGGTTAATATTATTATATAAGTACAGGAATGTGTTTATTTACATGTTTTTTCCATAGAGAATTCTCTGTCTTGATTTTAAGCTGACAGAATGTTTTAGGACCTGGGAACCATTGAATTCAAGCCTAGTGAAGTCATTCTACTGCAGAACTTTAGTCCTAAAACTATACATATTTAACTATGTACCGAAGGCGAGATGGACGTTGCTGAATATTCATTTAAATGACAGAAAAAGCAGAAAAAAACACTCCGAAATGAGATTAAATTTTTTTTTAAATGTATTTATTAATATAAATTCAGCACGGACGGTGAGCTCCCAGCGCAGGCAGGTGCAGAGCCTAAGAGCTGTATAAAGGCACCTCTTTAAACTCCTTTCAGAGCTGTGCTGCTACTGTGCAGAAACGATAAAGTAAATTAAATGTAGATTTTTATAGTTTATATTTATGTATTTTAACCATGACACTGAAGCAGGTCAGATCCATGACTAACAGCTCTGTGTAGCTAACGGCATCTATTCTACACATTCAGAAACTGCTCTCCCTAAAGGTGTTGTAGAATATACTAGAGGAAACACAAGAAAAACAAACTAAAATAAGATTTTTATTTTTCCATTTGAAAGAGTGAAGGGATTACACCACTTGCACTAAGTTACTGTGACAAACTAAGAGTCAGCCATTTTAATTCCATCGTTATTTACTTGGAATAATAACACATCTCTGAGCGAGTGAGCCAATCAGATTGTGTTGTAGTATATAGTAATTCTGTGGCCTGAGCAATAATCTGATAAACCCACATATAATAATCTAAATTTCTTATCAGTCAACCAGACATGGATTTTAGGATTATGATGGCTTCATACGTATGTTCCCTACTAATCAGAAACTTGTACAATTTTCTACAGCTTTGTCAGATATGTCAAACTAATATTTTGGGAGCATGTGGGTTATAGGGTTCATGCATGGGGCCATAGAAATGTTATTAATATAATGCCATGGATGTTTTGTTGTGGTGTGATTTGCACCACTTGGCAACACGCCATTGGCACCATTCCTGATTTACCCCTGTACCTTTTCCGGTTCACCGTTTCCACTGTCATTATCTGTTTGCAAAGCTGTTGCACTCCATTACTTTTTTATTTGGTTATTACTGATGGACCAACTTTTCCATTTCAGACATGTATTTTAAGGCTCCATTTTCAAGTTCAAAGGTTGCATAAGAGCCAAGGAATTAACTGAAACAAATGTAAATATGTTCAGATACTTTTATACTTCATGTGAGAAATGGCTCAGTTAATCTATTTTATCTTATGTTTTTTTTTTGTTTTTTTTATATAAAATTGGCATTTTATCAGTGGAGTTGAAGATTTGTATTTCTTTTCGATGACAGATGGAATAAAAACAGATCTTGGACTCTGCTGTGCTTGTGTTCACTGTGCTGTGCTTGTGTTCACTGCTGTGCTTGTGTTTTTTTTGTCTGTCAGGTCACTGAGTTGGCCACGGTGAAGAGGCCTCAAGAGCGAGCTTACGCCCTGCAGCGCTGGCATGAAGATGGTGGCATAATGATCATCGGTTATGAAATGTACCGCAACCTAACACAAGGTCGCAACATCAAAAGCAAAAAACTTAAAGAGACATTCCAGAAGACCCTCGTTAACCCAGGTGAGGTAGCCCAGGTCTTCACTTTTAGTTCTCTGTACAGAAATGCTTCTGTGGACATGTTACGCTCAGTCTGAATGTGAGTCTGTACCTAGGATGAATTCTGGGCTCGTTTTGAGGAAAACCAGGTGATTGCAGGTTTCATTTTGAGCTATGCACCAGCTCTGTGCATTACTACTGTATACCGGTTTGAGGGCAGCTATTAGCCACTGTTCCCCTATTGTACCGGGGCGAGCCACGTCTGTCTCAAGGCTTCTGGCCTTAAATAAAGGTGCCTGATCTAAGTCGCTGCGAGTGGATGTAAATTATTTTTAATGTTTTTTTTACTTCAACTATTTTTAATTTATTTATCTGAGCTAGCAGGAAGCTAAATAAAGTACAGCTAAAACTATTTTATACGCCTAGAAGTGTCTTTAATTACACCAATAATAGATCACAATTAGCTTAACAGCCAGTTTGGGACAGTTAGCTTGCCTAGTGCTTAGCATAGTTTCTATAGTTCGAGATTTCTTATAACAGCCTATCTGGACACAAATAGTAAAGGTACCATGGAGCTAAATGTTTATATCAGCGTCTATTGTACTAAAAAAATAAACCCCACCTTCCACAGTGACATTGCCTTGCATCTCGATTGGCCCATGGGTATTTGTTGGGCTAAAATCCTTTGGTTTTTAGCATCGAAGTAGCCCAGAGTGAGCGCCATTAAACCCTGTAAGTGACAAAGGAAACAGTAATGACCTTGGCTTAACCGAGTACACTCAGCTTTGGCGTGATTACAGGGAAAGCAGCTATTGATTCTGGAGAAAGGTGGTTCATTTTTGAATCCAACAGTGGGACAAATACACACCTTCCTCCAGTGCTCCTTTTGCCCCACAAACACACACACACACACACTTAAATGGACATGGACTTTAACAGGTGGCAACGCTCTCCTCCCAGCCATCCAATTAGCAACAGAGAGTGTGTTTGTATTTGTGCACAGCATAAAATGCCCCTTGTTGCTGATTGGCTGGAATAGTGTTGTGTGTGTGTGTGTGGCTCATTTAGGGCCACTTTGTGTTTGAACATCTTATTTTTTTTCACCGCACACACAGACTGAGTAGCTAGCAGGCCGTGAGGAGATACTCGCTGATTTTGACAGCGTGTATGTATATGTGCATGCTTTTATTTTATTATTAACGTTTGATTAATATTTTTATGAGCAAGGTGTCGTGGAGGATATCATGGCTTTCTCATGGCTTCCATTCCGTGCATGTGGGCCTTTCTTATGGGTTCTCCATTTTTTTTTTCTACCTTCTATCAGTAAAATGGCAGTCTGTAGATTTGCTACTTTACATTGCCTCCAGGTATTAATGTGTGTGTGAATGTGTGTGCATGGTGTCTGGGATTAACTGGTGTTCCATCCAGGATGTGTTCCTGCCTTATGCTCAGTGTTCCAGGGGCTGTCTTTGAATGCGCCTTTGACCCTGATGAGGACACTGAAGCAGAAGGAAGGAATAATATTTATATACTCAGTGTTCCTTCATTTTTTTTCTTGCCACTAGATTTACAAGTTCACTTGGCCTTGAATCCCAGATCGCCATTTTTGTGGGTGGATAAGAAATCTGTTCCCTGAATCCACCCGAGTTAACCAACAGTAAAAAGGCTATAAAAAAAATAAAAGCGGAAGACTAAAACATTTTTTAAATATATATATTTTTTTTCTTAAATGTTCCATTGCAGGTCCAGACTTCGTGATTTGCGACGAGGGCCACATTTTGAAGAATGAAGTGTCGGCTGTGTCCAAAGCCATGAACTCTATTAAAACCCGGCGAAGAGTGGTGCTGACTGGAACGCCACTTCAGAACAACCTGGTTGAGTGTGAGTGACGTTTGTGTTTATTATTTAATTTTAAAATATATTCTGTTGTATTCTTTAATACAGTCTAGAGCAGGGCTATTCAATTAATTTGGAATGGGGGCCGGGTCATGAAAAGAGTCCCAAATGGGGGGGCCGAAGAAATATGGCCTGAAAAATGAGTAATCACATTAAAGCTACCGATAGAGTAAAGTACAACAATAACAACATCAAGGTGCATATATTGTATTTTGTAAATGCATAAGAACATTAGTACATTGTATTATATCACGACATATAGGCCCAAAGCATTTCTACATTCAAATGGCAATATACACCACGCTGAGTAATCAATCCAGGTGAGTCGTATCACAGACATTTAGAACTAACAGCTAACATCCGCTTCACACTACTGTACCAGCAAAAACAACAGGAGTGTAGTACGGTATTAAATACAACTATAACAACATATGAGTGAATAGTAATATTAATGTTAGTGAATTATAATAACAAGAAGAAGAGAATTAAGTTAATATCGAGAATGAAAAGCAAGGCGTTGAATTATAATAATACTGAGAGAAAGAGGAAAAAGGAACGAAGTGAATAATAAGACACAGGTTCAGTTTTAAATATTATAATAAGAAAAAGATAAAGTGAATATCAACACACAGACATAAAACTTTAACGGCAATATTCAACCTCTTCATAAATCAATCTTAATTACTGATTAGATGAACAGAACTGTTATTTAACTGATTTAGTCACCAACATTTCACATCTAATGAGAGAAATGACATGTTTTGATTTGGTAAGAGCAGTGCAGTCAAGTGTATATGTTGTCAGAGCAACACACAGAGAGTGGTGCACATGCGCAGAGTGAGAGCCTATCTCAGCCGACACTACGTGAAGGCAGGGTACACCCTGAGCATCTCCCCAATCCATCGCAGGGCAACACACACAAAACCGTTCACACTCACATCTAGGGGCAATTTGGAACAGCCTCTTAGCCTAATCTGCATGTCTTTGAACTGTGGGAGGAAACCAGAGTACCTGGAGAAAACCCACGCAAGCATAGGGAGAACATGCCAAGCCAGGGACTTATGTTGACTTATGACTCAGCAATTTGTACTAGCCAATCAGCATCAACTCATCAGTGCATGGGTATTGGGCAACCATCCAAAATGAATCTCCTTTTTTCCTCCCTCAGACCACTGCATGGTAAACTTTATCAAAGAAAACTTGCTCGGCTCACTGAAAGAGTTCAGGAACCGTTTCATCAACCCCATTCAAAACGGCCAGTGTGCTGACTCCACGCTGGTGGACGTACGCATCATGAAGAAACGAGCGCACATTCTCTATGAGATGCTGGCAGGATGTGTCCAAGTAAGTGGTTTTTCACTTATATTTTTCTGCATTTTAAGGCCTGATTAAGTGCAAAGAACTGCTTTGATGCTGTCTGTCGGTTTTGGGGTTTTTGCCTTATGGTGGTTTAAAATCCATCAACTTGCTTTAGTGTGCTGCTTGGAAGCAGGATTAACGAGGCTAAAAGTGAGAGCTTCATTTTTTCCTTTTCTTATTTTCTTGTCCCGCGAGGGAAATTCAGCTCTGCATTTTAACCCATCCAGAGTGAGCGCGCACACAGAGTAGCAGTGGGCAGCCACATTGTGATGACTGGAGAGCAGCTAGGGGTTAAGGTCACTTCCGCCATGAAGGTGGAGGACCTCCTGCCACCACACATTTTTCCTGCTTGTCCAAACCAGCTACCTTTCAGTCCCAAACCTGTTTCTCTAACCATTAGGCCACAGCTGTCCCTTTAATAACCTCTAGTGAGCTAGTTAGTTATACACAAGTGCATTAATACAGATGTAGATGAATGTATGAGTTCCTCGGTAAACACTGACTCTGTAGCTGTTACCTATTAGAAATTCGTATGTAGTTTTTATTCATCATGATTTAAAGATGATCCTCCAAATCATGGTCGTCATTGTCTGTACACTCTTGGAGGTGATTTCTGAAGGCTGCCATGGCTCGATGAGTGAAACGGCGGTGGTCATCTGCTGAATAGCAACCTTAAGGGCTTCAAGAGTTTGGGGTCGATGAGTGAGTATACACTCATAATTTAAGGTAGCCCTGCAGAAAAAAAAATCACAAGGAGTGTGGTCAGGGGAACGGGCCGCCACCCAACATCACCGCGCAGCGAGACCGCCTGCAATGAGATCACTCTGAGGGAAACATTTCCCTCATTTCCAATGATCTTTGAGCTGTGTGTTGTAGCTCCATCTTACTGAAGCCATACATCGAGTTCTTCAAGCTCAAAGTGGTTCAGTTGACTTTGTGCTACCAACAGACCATAGGACCTCTCCTGCCTCATTAAGTTTCTAGTTACAGCATGCTATTCCCAGCTAATGCAATTTCTGATTCATTCTAGACAAACTCCACAAATTGTGGAACATAATATGGAATTAAAGTAATTGAAGGTAAGGATTTAAAATAAATAATTCAATTCAATTCAGCTTTATTTGTATAGCGCTTTTTACGACTGGCATTGTCACAAAGCAGCTTTACACAGTAAAAGCAAATTTGATAAATTTCTCAATTTGACTTTTTAGCAAGAATCAGACTTGTTTCCAACCAAACATGAAATCAGATTCTTGAAATATGTTATGATCTCTGTGAGGTGGAACATTGTACACTGGACACTGTATTTGTTTAACTTCTCTAATCTCAGTGGTGGAATACGTCGGCTCAGAATACCAAGAAATTTCTAGTGGCCTCCCACCAATTAGAAGCAAGAAAATATTTAACATTACGAATAATTACTGGGCGGCAGCTCGGTGGCGCAGTGGTTAGCACTTCCGCCTCACAGCAAGAATGCCTGCGTTCGATTCCCGGGTTCCGGCGTTTCTGTGTGGAGTTTGCATGTTCTCCCCATGCTGGTGTGGGTTTCCTCTGGGTACTCCGGTTTTTCCTCCCACAATCCAAAAACATGCACAGTACATTTACAGCATTTGGCAGGCGCTCTTATCCAAAGCGACTTACAATTATCAACTGAGCAATTGACGGTTAAGGGCCTTGCTCAAGGGCCCAACAGTGGTGATAGTGGGGATTGAACTGCTGACCTTCGGATCAGTAACCCATCGCCTTGACCGCTAAGCCACCACTGCCCAAACCTAACAGTGTTAATGGGCTGTTCCAAATCACCCTTAGGTGTGAGTGTGAATGGTTGTGTGTGTATGTGTTGCCCTATGATGGCCTTGCGAGCAGGCCAGGGTGTACCCTTTCCTCGCCTAGAGTTGGCTGAGATGGGCGCTAGCCTCCCTGTGACCCTAATTAGGGTTAAGCAGCTTAGAAAATGATTGAATGAATTGTAATAACTCATGCTCATTTCAATTCAATTGTGGAGCTCTTGAATAAATCTTTCAAGGTTTTAAGCTTCAGAGCTATGACTCAACTTTTACGTGGTTCACAGTTTTAAAATTGTAATATCGAGTCAGACTATTTATAGAATCGCAATACAAATTGAATCGGCACCTCTATCATGATAACATATCGGAAGGTCACTTTAACCCTGTTATCTATGCCCTCTTTCTTTTTTAGCTTCTCTTCCACTTACCTATAGAAATGGGTTCTGTCTGACATTTTAGTGCAATAACTTTGAAAGGAAATTAAATAAGATCACCAAATTTAGTGTATGGGTCCCCCTGAGGGGCAGGTAGGGTGGGATTGTGTAAGGGTCACCTTGACCTTGTTTCAAGATTCAAGACTTGTTGAATGGTCCTGCTTGTGGGAGCGTCTGTACCCCTGTGGTTTCCTTAATTGGTGATCTTTTCATCCCAAAATTACATTTTGCTGATTGTTGGTCCTGTTGTCCACCAGAGAGCTACATGTATTTAAAAACCTGAAACCTGCTTGCCCTGTCCCCGAGAGCTGCGGATTTGTCCACCCTTGTATTTTGTGTCTGTGATGTGTGTGTGTGTGTGTGTGTGTGTGTGTGTGTGTGTGTGTGTTTGATTTATTTTATATTTTATAATCTGTTTCAGAGAAGAGACTACACTGCACTAACGAAGTTCCTGCCACCAAAACACGAGTATGTGCTGTCGGTGCGGATCACACCACTGCAGTGCAAGCTGTACCGATACTATCTGGAGCATTTCACAGGTCAATATCTTTCCTGCTGATTGGTTTGTAATGAGAATCTGTTTGTTCGCCTCTATCTAAATACTTCTCTGAGACAGCGCATGTCCTCTTCGGGTTTTACCTGGTTCAGTCAGTCATTTCCTGAATGCTAATATAAAATGTCAGAAAAGTAGCCTAGGCAGGTTAAAATCATACTGTTGTTGGGTTTTAGTCATGTTCTAACTTGGATTGCGTGGCTTCTAAAGTAGATGTGCAGCTGGGGGATTGCATGGCAGCTGGTGTGGATCTGCCTGTACACACACTTTCCCACACGTTTTTTTTTTTCTTTCCTAATGAAGAGTTTTGGCAGAGTCTTTCAGCAGGTGTCTTGTTACGCCAGCTGGACGCTGTGGCACTGCATTATGGGGCATAGTGTACTTTATACTCTTTTTTTTTTTTTCCTCCCAAGCAGGACTGACCTCCAGGTTCAAATCAGATTTAATTTATTGCTCAAGTTCAGACTTGCTCTAATTGGGTCACATTCTTTTTTTTTTTTTTTTTCTTTTCTTTTTTTTCCATCCTATTACAACCCCATCCTAATATTTCTGTTTGTCAGTATGGGTGAAGCGGTTATAGTTTTTAAGCTTTGTGGTTCTACAAATAATGTCAGCATTTGTTTTAGTAGAGACTTCTTTCACACAAACAAATCATTGCATTCCAACTTGAGAACGTCGCTCTAAAGGGTTGCGCTGGTCACAATAATATATAACCACTGATACGGGTATCATTCATCACATTTGCTGGGTCTGTACAGAGAAACCCCAGCCCTTGGTCTTTTTTGTACAGACCCTGCAGAAAGTTGATTTCTTTCTTCAGACCCTCTGCTCGGTTAATAAGCAGTTTATCATCCTCCTCTAACAAAGTATAGAATGTAGCACAGCTTGTTTGTGCCCTCGACAAACCAAATGTTTCAATATACGCAGTCCTGATTAAGAAAAGTCCCTCACCTGTAAGTGCTAATTAATCCAACCCGGTGGATCTTTCCGCACTTCAACCGGTGGCACTTCAGCTGATGCAGCAAACGGCAGGCTTTAGAATGAGTAGTGTGTGCTGTGGTTACATCATCCATATCACATGCACATTTGGTGGTTCGGCTCCGTATTGTGCGGTCACCACTCAATAAACTGTTTCTTTTACCGAGCAGGTGTGGGTTCTACCTCAGAAGGGGGGAAAGGCCGTGCAGGCACAAAGCTTTTCCAGGATTTCCAGATGCTCAGCAGAATCTGGACACATCCTTGGTGTCTCCAGCTGGACTACATCAGTAAGGAAAACAAGGTAAATGTGCACTGAACGGGTAAGCTGCAGGCCTCTCTATCTTCATCAGCAATAAAAAAAAAACCTGGAAAATGCTGCAAGTTCCTTACAGTCAACACTTTTTGCACGCGCAGTCAGACTAACAACCCGGTAGAGTGAGTGTGTAGACAACTGATGTAATTAGAAGCCGTGTTTTATATTTGATTTACTGTTCCAGCTAAACACCCAAGCACGCGGTTGTATGGTACTGGCTAAAATATGGCACTTTTTCATTTTGTTATAACTGACTTTTTGTTACACATTATACCTATAGATAAAAAAAAAAACAACAACTATTTAACAGATCATGGCGGCTGCTTTAGCTCCGATTATACTACATGGCATTTAAAATTTTTTAGTAGCAGATCTCCCAAGTGGAGCACCATATTCATGGAACATGGCTTGGTTATTTGTCCATTCGTGCCCACCACAGGAAACCCAATAAGGCTGCCGCGTCGCTGAGTTGATGCTGATTGGCTGTTATGTATCACCGACTTTCATGGTGACAGGCAACAATTTAAAAAATATATATTATTAATCATGATAATAATAATAAAAAAAAGACGCTCACTGCTCAGACTCACACAAAATAAAAAACACAATCTAACATGGTAGGAAAATAAAGGTTCCTGGATCAAATACCAAAATCAGAAGCTTGACAGAACTTAAACTAGACAGGTGAAATCATAAAGGCAGTAAAACGTAAACCCATATTATATATTACCGATTCACAGATAATGAAAAGGACAGAGTGTCTCGTGTTGACGTACAGATTTTTCTGAGAAATTAAGGAGTCCGCCCGAAATGACTGGATATTACACTAATAACATTACCCAACTTGTAAGTTGTCATTGAACCAAACACGCACAAAAACATATGCTTTCCTGTTACCAGGAGACCGTAATGGCAAAACAAACATGGAGACCGCGCCCGATTGGTTCAAAGCTTCGGCATTCGCAGCCCACCGTTTTTCCCTCTCTTGTCTGTGCATTTGTGATGTTTCTTTGATTTGACATTGTACAGGCGTTTACGCTCCTGCCCAGCTCTGTTAATTCGGCCTCTTTAAAGGAGCCCCGCTCCAGTCGCTTTTGCCTGTCTGCTATTTTTCATGCTTCTTGATTTTCTGTGACAAACGTCAACACTGGCTGCCCCAAAAATCTGAAGAGCAGTACCGACCAGAACAGACTCTACCTGATTGAGAATCATTCTATAATCAGAGTCAGAGTCTGGCTTTAGTTATGGTAATTGAGTGGCTCTTTTCAATGCTAAATTTAAACCCAGTAAATTAAATAAAATGCATGCAGCAAATGGTTAGGACTTAGAAATTAGAAGTTCATTATTTATTGCAGCAGAATCAATGAAAAAGCTGTCTGTGATGATGTGATCAGTGGATTTCACTTTTGTCTCAATCACTGAAAATGCAGTCTGTCTGAATACTACAGTTTAGATTTTGGGGAAATGGAGGACCTGTGATGAGGCATTCAACAAGTGGTGTGATGTGGCACAATAGAAACTTGCCCACTGTTACTCTGCTAAAACCAGTTATTTTCCAATAAAAGTACACCCTGAAGTAGGGATGGGCATGGGTCAACCATCAAAGTCATGTTCCGTGCCTGTGCTACTCCACTATCACAATACCTGTGTGTTGATTTGGTTTGTGTTCTAATTCTTTTAGGGGTCACAATTCTATGAATTTCCCAATTTGATATTACAAGTTTAAGATCTTGAACCATAGAAAAGAAACTTTATTGATTATCATTTCCACACAAAGTTAATTTGCTTTTACCACACAGGATTCTGTGCCACATTCCAGTGTGGGAATAGTTTAGAGTGCGCCACCTGTAGGACTATAGAGAAGTGGCAACGTTTTACCACCTCGATTACTAATATATAAATCAAAAATGAACATCAATTTTTGAGCCACCTTACTTTCTGCGAATAATTGTTATACATTACTGTTAGAGCTTCTTTCGTAGAAAATTAATGAACGCAGTCATTCTGATACAAGAGTTTAGCAGCGTTGTGCTGTAATAAATGTTATGTAACATTATGAATTTTCCAATATCCATGTGCCATGCTTCAGTGCATTGCTTAATTATTTGGATGTTGATAATAAATGATAGAATTTGCTCTGAACAGGGGTACTTTGATGAAGACAGCATGGATGAGTTCATTGCATCTGAAACCGAGGAGTCGTCAATGAGCCTGACCTCTGAAGACGAGAAACTCAAAAGGTGACAGTTCTGTTTCATCTCGCTGCAAGTCTTTGCTATCAGTCTACATGCCACTGATGCATGTTGTTTCCACACACCACGTGCAGGAAGAAGAAACGGGGGAGAGGTAAAGATGAGAGCTCAGACAAATCCGACAGTGACGACGTGGAGGTGATTAAGGAGTGGAACACGAGCTCCCGGGGAGGTAACCCAGAGGGGCGGAATCGAGCTGAGCCCGTAGAAGAAGGTAAGTTTAGGTTGATTGACTGCATTCTCAAATTAGGTGTCATGCGTCTTTTTCTTGTTTAGTGTATTGATTTTACAGACATCTGGAACCAAAGCATCCAGCATGAATTTATAGTGCCAACAGACAGATTTTAATTGTACAGAGTGCAAGATTTAGCGACATCTAGTGGTGAGGTTTGACTGCGACCAACTGAAATTTCATTTCCGACTCCTCCCCCTTTAAAACCTGTATGGTTCTTTGCTACTGTAGAAACATAATGTTTCAAAATGGTGGCCTCCATGAGAGGGGACCCACTCCCCATGTAGCTATAAACAGTTTATTCTAAGGTTCCGAAAACTCAACAACTTTTTTTTTTTTTTTTTTTTTATGATTATAAATGAATGAACACTTATTTATTAATTAATTAATTTATTAATTAATTTCTGCTATTTGAGCCTCTGAAATCATCCACACTGTACCTTTAATGCTTAACCGTTAGCAATGGGATATGGTTCTAAATCAGGCAATTAGATAATTTATCCTTGGTTTCTAGTGGTGCTGTACATCACCATGCATCTAGTACCATAGACTCTGAACATATTGGACTTTTGTTTTGAATGTGGCTCTGTTTAGTCATTTTGATGGGGTTTTTTTCACGGCCTGTGAAAACTTGTTAGATTCTGGTCCAATGTGCTTTCTTCAGCTAAATCATTTAAAATAAATGCATGTGGTTAGAAACTGCTTCAGAACCACCCGGGCCATGGTTAGAAGACTCAAGTTGCAAAACTATGGCTAGTTTTTCTTTTCCATGTGTTTATCAGCACTCTTGGTGTTTATGCGCTTCCAGCACGTATTACATTACACATACCACATATTACATTTTATATGCCACATGTATATGTTACACTAAAACAAGGTGAGTTTTTACATTAGTTCAAGGTTTTACTATACAGAAGTACAAGAAAAACTAGACGGGCTCTCGTAGAGTGTAAGGTACCTCCACCAGGCACAAATGGATTATTATAACTTGGCATAGTTTTAATGAAATGTCTCCTAGTGGACGTCCGATGAACATTTTGCTACATATTACAAAATAGGAATTTTTCGGTGTTTACATGTAAATTTAATTTGAATCCATGGATAACATTGAGTTACCTTGGAAACAAACTAACACAGGTGAAAACATTACATTCTGGTGGAGGTAACAAACTAAAGCAAGATTTTATCGTTGGTTTTTCCGTTTTTAAATCCTGACAGTGAAGTCGCTACCTGCTCTAAGTGACAAACTAAAGTTGCTAACTAAATAAACTACTTTATGACCACTTTCAAGTATGGTGCGTAGGTGAAATATTGTCAGAGTGCAATACCAGTAATACTAGTGACACCAGGATTGCACAATTTATTTCTCTCTTTTATAAATGTGTTGTGCTATGCGTTTACCTTCTGGTTGCACCACCATTTGGACTGTGATATCAGGTGTCTTCATTCTGGTGAATCGTCGCGGGAACTCTGAGTTCACCGTTGCGTTATATGTTTCTTTAATTCAATTCAATTCAGTTTTATTTGTATAGCGCTTTTTACAATTGACATTGTCACAAAGCAGCTTTACAT
>JBCNYH010000016.1:12107690-12118565 GCA_039654325.1 Tandanus tandanus | reverse complement strand
ACCTCCATGGGTTAATAAATTTGATTTCCATTGATAATTTTTGTGTGATTTTGTTGTCAGCACATTCAACTATGTAAGTGCCATGTCCAAGGTAACAATGTGCTCGATCTGTTTGGAGGGAACTTTTATTCCAAATCTTTGTTCTCGTGCACAAGAAAGTCTTCAGGCTCTATTTTTCAACAAGCGACCCACCTTTTATTGTTTTGCTTGCTGCACACGTTTGATTTATGCCTGTGCGGGCTGTTTTGGGAGAATTTTCTCATAGATTTCCTGAGCCAAGAACAGTCTCTTTACATCATCAGCCATCATCTACATCTCCATAGAGATTGATTACACAGGGCTGCAGCTCTGCTCTGGAATTCACATTCTCTGGAGCAGTAGGCATTTGTCAGATGGACTTTTATCCCTGGTGTAGTGCTATGATCTACACTGAAGGTATTTTGGGTAACTCTCCAGCTTCATTTCAGATTAATAGCCATTGCTCTTTCAGACATTTCTGTCCTGAGCATTGGATTTTCCAAAGAGACTTTCAATGCAATAAACAAATCAACTCAATATTTCACCATAGAACATTTTAATTATAAAATAAACTTTTTTTCCACTCCTCAGGCAAAAATGGTCACTCGCAATGAACAATCAATAGCAGGACAATTTTATTGTCATTCGATCATGTTGAACTGATGGCCCTTTGGTATAATTTCAGTAGAATCTACAATTGTTAATCATTTCAAGTTCATTACAAAATAGAGACTTTTGAAATAAATAAATACATTTATATAAAGATTTAGAATTATACATTATATGTAGAAAATAAATATATTGTCCATCTTATAAATAGGTTCATTCATATTTACACTTGTCACTTACATCTTAAGAATGTTCCTGACAGTCTTAAGCAGCATCCACACAGGAAGTGATGAGTGACACACCAATAAATTCGCTGCTGATGTGTCATCAGCTCTTGGAACCTAGGTAACCCTCTCGCATGTTTTCGCATGTTAAAAATCTTTCCGAGTGAAACAGTGAGCAGCATCGAGCTAGTTCCCTATAGTAGATCTGTAGAGCTTTAATTAACCTTATCTTATATTATTTTAGGTCATCATATAACAAATAGCATATTATTATTTTTATTATAATCATGCAGCAAGTATAGAACAGAGACTATTCATCATCATCATCCACTTGATCCGGGGTCGGGCAGCAGCCTAAGCAGTGAGGTCCAGACGTCCCTCTCCCCAGCTACTTCCTCAAGCTCTTCCGGGGGGACACCGAGGCGTTCCCAGACCAGCCGAGAGACATGGTCCTTCTAGCGTGTTCTAGGTCGACCCCGGGGTCTCTTCCCGGTTTTTTCCTGGAGACTATTGTGTATCATAAACCCTTCATTCTTTCATTCATTTTCTGAACTGCTTATTCCCTAATTAGGGTCGCGGGGGAGGCTGGCGCCCATCTCAGCCGACTCTGGGCGAGGGCAGAGTACACCCTGGACAGCTCGCCAGGCCATCGCAGGGCAGAAACATGCTGACGGCTATGTAGCCTCCTCTTTACGAAAATCAGCAATAGTTCTTTTACATTCCTCTCACCACAGACAGTGAGAGACATCGCCTGCATTTGATAACCCAGTTAGCTGCACTGGGGGCATCATAAACCATGAAGAGTTAAAGGTATAGAAATATATACTCATGGGAAATGCAGACTGTTTCAGAAACATGGACACATGGATGGTGTTTGCAGGTATTATCCTTGTAAAATTTCTGTGTGCAGCCGTAAAGCACGGGGAATTTACACACGGCAATAATGGGTTGCTCTTCCATGTTGATGAAGGCGGAGTCAATAAACTCATGTTCATTGTTTCCCTAGGGAAAATGTTTTATGGATATCCTAGTTTGGTGGCATCTGTCAATCAACAGTATCTTTAAGCTCTGATTGGTTATCGTTTGAAAGTTCAGCTCAGTTGAATTCCATACTTCGCCTTACTTGAGAAAATTTCACTAGCGTTCATTGATTTTACATGGTCGCTTGTCGCTCATCGTTTCCCTGTGTGGACGCCCCTTTACATTACACATCACATCTTGTCAGCTGACCGACACAATGCAACCTTTCTGTCTCTGTATACGCCGTAGCTTTTCCCTGGTTTCAATAAAAATATCATCCCTTTCCCCCCCTAGAGAGTGCATTCACTTTTTAGGTGTCAACGAGCAGACCTTTCCAGAACCTTCAAAAGAAACGGAGTGAAATTGCAGAGCGGATTCTCTAAGTGCTAGTTTATCTCCGTGTTTCACACTGGAGATGGTCTTTTCTACTCTGTCCTGACAGCTGTCTCTTCCTCTTTGGTGGTCTTTATCTTCAAAAAACCCTGAAGTCTTTATGGTTTGGCTTTTTATTAGTGATTGTTTCCATAAGTTTGCCAGTTTTATTACGTAGCAGTACCTCTCACTTATGTCTCACCAAGTGTCCTTAAATATACATTTGCATAAAAAAAAATAAAAATATAACTTTTTCTCTCTTATTGAGATGCTACTGTATATTCTTTGGAAGAAATTGTCCTTGTCTGCCATGTGAATAATCCCTTGATAAGTGTTCCCATAATCATTTCCTTTCACCATAGGATCAGCACCATGGTCCTTTAGCAATGCTTACTGTGCATGCCTACTACATTTATGAAGGCAAGAGTAAGTTTACAAAGACACTTACACTGGGATTAGCACCTATGCTTGAGTTCAGTGGTGCTAATGTTGCCAGAAGTGATAATCATCCAAGTTCATTCTGGCTTGCGAATGAGAGACATAATGTTTCATACATAGTGAAATGGCCAAGACCAAAACTGGAGCCTAGCTCACAAGTGGTTCTTTCCATCGGGAGTGATTCCTCTACAAGTTTTGAGTGAGTACCAAGTTATATGAGGATGAGGTGGTTGCATGACACCATGAGGCCCCTGAAGTCAACACCTCTCCCTCAGAAACCTCTTGGCACTGGGGGTGGATGGAAGAATGTTTTCTCTGCACTGTGGTTTAAAACCCATTAAGGAGAGGAAACAGATCCATCCAGGAACACACACGTACTGTTTATCTCAGTCACTGCTGGAGAGGGACTCCTTGCTTTGGACAAGAAGGCAAATCTAAACAGTCATGAGGGAAGAAAAGGAGGGTCTCCTTAAGCCTTAAGTTGGTCTCACATTCTCCTTCAAACCTCCCTGCTCCTTCGGCGCTGGCTGGACTTTTGGTCACCTGTTCTGGAACAAATCCCTGTACGCCTGGGCGATCTTCTCAATCTCCACAGGCCTGGGCAGGAAGTGAGTCAATTTCTGGTGCTTTTTAGTCCTGCCGCCTTCTCGAGGCGAACCGTCCTTGTTCAAGGCCACGTAGTAGTACCTCTCCGTGTCGGCATGTTTGTACAACGTAGAGGCATATGTGTTGTACCAGTTCTCTTCAAACTGCTCACGGAAGACACACTCTGCTGTCAGCTTTTTCTGCAAGAAAGAAGAGGAGAAGATTCAATATATTATTCATTTCTGGATTTACAGTTAATAATAACAAGCATTTTGTTGTAAAGGAACCTTCACACGGTTAAGAAATGGACAAATCCATCACAGTCCTCTGCAGTTTAATTAATTTTCTCATGTTTTTCATGTTTTCTCAAGTTTGCAACTCTGAAGACCACTTGACCGAGGTGGCATAGTGCTGTAGTGGTTGACACGTCCGCCTCACAGCAAGAAGCTCCTGGGTTTGAGTTCCGTGGTGTTTTTGCATGTCCTCCCCATGCTTGTGTGGGTTTCCTCCAGGTACTCTGGTTTCCTCTCACAGTCCAAATTGCCCCAAGGCGTAAGTGTGAGTGTAACTGGTTATGTGTATGTTGGTCCTGCGATGGACTGATGAGCTGTGCAGAGTGGGCTGGGATAGGCTCCAGCCTCCTTGTGACCCTCCTAGGATAAAGTGGTTTGGCAAATGAATGAATGTAGAGAAGTTATGTTCTCAGGTAAAGCCAAGTGATGGAGACAATAAGGTGTTCCTGCTCATGTGACTCTTCCTTCAGGTTTCTCACTGTACTCTATTTGCTAATGAGGGGCAACTGTTTTATGTTGAGCAACAGGTGCTTACAGTAGAAAGTCCTCACAGCTGGTTTTCCAGTTTACACCCAAAATCACTCTTCAGACCTTTCGGTCTGTTTCCCCCTAATGTAACCAACGCAGCTTACACTTGCATGTACACACACACACACACACAGCAGCCAAACAAAAACTCCTGTGTGGCCTGCTACTACCACACCACTGACAGGACTAAATGAGCGATGGCTTCGGGTTCAACAGGTGAACCTCTGCTGGCTGACTATGTTGCAGAGAACAATAGAGCACACTGGGACTATATCATGTTTCCTGCCAAAAAAGCAGTCATGCAATGGCTCTAGCTCAAGTGTCAGTGTTAAGGAGGCTCACTTGGACCATCTAAGATGGCTGGACATTGTAGAATAGTGAGTTTGTTAGAGATTTGCCCAGATAAACATGGTGAAATATAATAACAATGTATACATATACAACTTTAACTGCCTGCTGAGTCTATTCCTCTAAAATTAGGCTTGTCCTGGCCAGTGTTCTACCAGCTTAACATTTCTTCAGACAGTTAATTATCTTGGTGGGATATCTGGAGTTAAATAAAACTTCAGAAGTTCAATCACCTTGGCATAGAATATTGTACGGGTGGTACAGTGGCATAGTGGTCCGCCTCACAGCAAGAAGGTCCTGGGTTTGATTCCGGGCTTGGTAAGGGTGTTTTTGTATGGAGTATGCATGTTCTCCCTATGCTTATGTGGGTTTCCTCAGAGTACTCTGGTTTCCTCCCACAGTCCAAAGACATCCAGATTAGGCTAACCGGCTGTTCGAATTTTCCCCTTGGTGTGGTTGTGTGTGAGTTGCCCTGCGATGGTCTAGAGAGCTGTTCAGGGTGTACCCCACCTTCACCCACTGTCGGCTGAGATAGGCTTCAACCTCCCGCCGTCCTTAGTAGGATTAAATTAAATCCAACATTAATCTATTAATTCATTAATTTGCCGAACAGTTTAATCCTACTAAGGTCATGGGGTAAAAGGCAGGGCAGGGTACATACTGATCAGCTTGCCAGACCATCGCAGGCCCAAAGGGCAATTTGGAGCAGCCAATTAGCCTGAAGTGCATGTCTTTTGGACTGTGGGAGGAAACCGGTCATCAACCGATTTATCAAACTTTCATGTTGTTAAAGTTTAGAAAGAAAAGAAAGCCTTACATTCCTGACTTATAAACCCAAACGCCAATCTTCATACACCTCCAGCCTGCCTGAGGAATGATGCACAATTGGCAGTGCAGTGTGTGAGTTAACCTGTGGTGACAGTGATTTTAATAAGACATTATCATGTTACATGTGTAGTCCCCCCCAACACTTGTTGAGGGCCCTGGTTTATTATCTGTGGAAATCTGATAGCATGTTTCTCCCACATCCATGCAGGAGGCATCGAATAGCGGGAAGACACAAGACTTTCCTATAAATGGTGTTTTATGCACACCACCAGCACACACGACATGTCTTGGTTCATAGCCCATCCTGGTCTGTTACCACTTGAGCACTCGACCAAAGTAAAGCACTTTCGCTGTGCGACTGCGGGAATACACAAGAAACACAAGAGCACTCACAGACCATATATTGCTAATATGTGTGTGTACTCGATGCTTTGTGTATATCCAAGAAATATGTAAATATTTTAGGGACTATGAAGCAAAATGAAGAGGCTATCCTTCTAATTTGGGATTCATGGTGCGTTCTGCCAGGTCTTTCTCATGCCTTTCTCAACTTCAGAAGACAAAAACAAGGTAACTCAAACAGGCCGACTGGTTTTGCTCTCAGGGGCCCCTGGTGCTGTTCCAGCTCTGTCTGATGTCAGAGGCATGGCGTGATATGCAGTGGTGGAAATGCTGCCTGTTTTGTCTGGCTTGGTGTTTTTCACGTCCGCATCATATGGGAAACAGACCTTAGATTAAGGGCTGGTGAATTGATTGCTATCCTCTTAACTGGAACTCTAATTATTCTGTTGGCTGCCGTCCCATTGCACAAAGTTTAAAACACAAAGCTCATGGGTGCAGGTGTGTGCTCATGCAGGTGTCTGCCAGAATGCTTCTTGGGTCCGTGTGGGTTTGACTTACCGAACCGTAGAGTTCTCCTTTCTCGTTCATTCCCAGATAAAGTCCGGCATCCACACCTCTTATGCTGACCAGTCCCACAGCCAGGCTAATGAACTCCAGGATACCTGCCATAGAGAAACTCTGGTGAGACAATTACCAGACACCACAATCCGCACCAGCACATCTAAGCATTACTTGCAAAGATGTAGTTATGATCTACGCCATATGAACAGAATGGACAAGATGAAGAGAACTGTTCTTTATGTAGAAAAATGGCACCCTTTGTTTTTTTTTTTTTTTTTTAGATGTTGGCCTTGCATTGTGGAAACATAATGAACTTGTTAATGGCTGTAAAGAGCCAGACGTATGAATTATTACAGTAACACTACCCAGGAGTCGTCAGGCTCTGTCATGGGAATATATATGGGATGGGTAATGCACTTTACATGTCAAACTTTAATGTTGCAGCACTGGTGTGCACATTACGCTGTGTAGGAGTTAGAGGTGACATCCAGTGAATGGAACATGCGGAAAGTAAAAACAAGTGAATAAGTAACAGGGATGGGAATCACCATGGACCACTCGATACGATATGATACCTGAGTGCTGATGAGATTTGTATTGTGATTTAAGTATCACAATTCTATGAAGTCAATATTACAATTTTTTGTTACACTTTTAAAACCTTGAACCATCTAAAACAAAGATGATAGTTTGTTAATATCTACATAAGGTTAGCAAATAATTCGCTCCTACCACATGGAATGCTGTGATGCCTGCCAATGTGTGAATAGTTTAGGGTGCGCCACCTGTAGGACTATAGAGGTATGATATTTCACCTCCTCGAATATAAACATATAAATACATTTTTTTAAACTTTAATTTTCTCTATTTTTTAAACAGCAAGAATAATACAACATCTGTATTACAAAAATAAGCAGCAAAAGCGAATAAATTTAAAATTGACAAAAAAAATAAAAATAAAAAAATCCCCATATCTGCCTCGCAACCCCCTACCCCCCTGATTTTATCCCCTAATTTAATCGTAGCCAATTCCCACCCGTCAAGTAGCTTCCATATCACGTGACTACCACCAAACAGGGAGGGACCCGAACAAGCATGCACACCCTCCATGACACGTGGTGCTGCCACCTACGGTGCCTTGCAAAAGTATTCACCCCCCTTGGCATTTATCTTGTTTTGTTGCCTCTCAACCTGGAATTAAAATGAATTGTTTGAAGGTTTGCATCATTTCATTTACAGAACATGAACTTTGAAGATGTGATTTGTTTATTGTGAAGCAAACAACAAATAGGACAAAAGAACAGAAAACTTCAGCGTGCATAACTATTCACCCCCCTAAAGTCAGTACTTTGTAGAGCCACCTTTTGGGCAATTACAGCGGCAAGTCGCATTGGATAAGTCTCTGAGCTTGCCACATCTTGTCACTGGGATTGTTGCCCATTCCTCAAGGCAAAACTACTCCAGCTCCTTCATGTTGGATGGTTTCCGCTTGTGAACAGCAATCTTCAAGTCTGACCACAGATTCTCAATTGGATTGAGGTCTGGGCTTTTACTAGGCCATTCCAACACATTTAAATGTCTCCCCTTAAACCACTTGAGTGTTGCTTTATCATTATGCTTTGGGTCATTGTCCTGCTGGAAGGTGAACCTCCATCCCAGTCTCAAATCACAGGCAGACTGAAACAGGTTTTGTTCAAGAATATCCCTGTATATAGCACCATCCATCTTTCCCTCGACCTGGATCAGTTTCCCAGTCCCTTCTGCTGAAAAACATCCCCACAGCATGATGCTGCCACCACCATGTTTCACTGTAAGGATGGTGTTCTTGGGGTGATGAAATCTGTTGGGTTTGTGCCAGACATAGCGTTTTCCTTGGTGGCCGAAAAGTTCAATTTTAGTCTCATCTGACCAGAGCACCTTCCTCCATACATTTGGGGAGTCGCCCACATGCCTTTTGGCAAACTTTCTTTCCTTATTTTTAATACTAAGTAATGGCTTTTTCTGGCCACTCTTCCATAAAGCCCAGCTCTATGGAGTGTACAGCTTATTGTGGTCCGATGCACAGATACACCAGTCTCTGCTGTGGAACTCTGCAGCTCCTTCAGGGTGACCTTTGGTCTCTGTGCTGCCTCTCTGTTTAATGCCCTCCTTGCCCGGCCTGTGAGATTTGGTGGGCAGCCCTTTCTTGGCAGGTTTGTTGTACCATGTTCTTTCCATTTGAAGATGATGGATTTGATGGTGCTCCGGGGATCATCAAAGATTTGGATATTTTTTATAACCCACCCTGACTTGTACTTCTCAACAACTTTGTCCCTTACTTGTTTGGAGAGCTCCTTGGTCTTCATGGTGTGATGCCTCTTGCTTAGTGGTGTTGCAGCCTCTGGGGCCTTTCCGGAAAGGTGTCTTTACACTGACAAACCATATGACACTTAGAATGCACACAGGTGGACCTCATTTCACTAATTATGTGACTTCTGTAGGTAATTGGTTGCACTAGAACTTTTGAGGGGTTTCATAGTGAAGGGGTGAATACATATGCACATGCCAATTTTCAGATTTTTACTTTTTTTTTTAATACATTTTTCTCATTTAACTTCACCAACTTTGTGGAGATCCATCACATAAAATTCAGATTAAAAAACATTTAAATTACAGGTTGTAATAAAACAAGATGGGTAAAAAGCCAAGGGGGTGAATACTTTTGTAAGGCACTGTACATCTTTACAAACTTAAGGGGTGGCCTAATACACTCTGAGGGAAAACACTATCCCCCTTGTAAGTGTGCACTGGTGAGCAATTTGAGTGACAGGGAGGTTTGAGCTGGATAATTATGTACCTTGTTGATGTGTCACTCAGGAGGCTCCCCCCAAACCGGGGAAACCGGAGTACCCGGAGGAAACCTGAGCAAGCATGGAGAGAACATGCAAACTCCACACAGAAACAATCAAGTCCGGGAACCCAGAACCTTCTTGCTGTGAGGCGGACGTGCTAACCACTATGCCAGCGTGTCGCCCTGGTACATTAACTTGAACTCTCAAATGAACCCAAGACCCTCAAGCTGTGTGGTCCCAAGTCAGCAACATCTACCAGGTATATAGAAATCTCAATGCTTGGAAATATTTCTTGCTAATGAATTCACCAGTTAATATACATAATTAATATGCATTATGATTTTGTGTAATGTTAAAAAAACATGTGCTGAATGTCTCGGTGAGTTTGCGGATCCTGATGGATGAGTTGCTAAAATAGCTCTCAAGTTTAAAGATGACACACAACCTCTGAATGCTAATCAAGAACATCCATGTTTCATATTTGCATTTAATCAAAACCATGGCCCGTTTGTACCATGTCTGCCTTGAATTTGCAGATCAGGGGATGCCAGAAACATGCACACCAAACACCCAATCCAATAAAACCGCTTGTTTTGGCTGAGAAAAACAAGCGTTTAACTTCTTTGGATTCCACAGTGGTCATGCTTTAATTTCGAGTTATTCCAGCCTCCTAAGCAAAGCTGCACCTGCACAATGGCTGTTGAACACACATGTCTTTACCCTGACCTCATTTGTTTACCACTCTTATGCTAACCACTCCTTGAATGATTTATATTAGTGGTATAATTAGCGGTGTGTGTGTGTGCGTATTCAAGTCAACCACCATCCCATTGTACGAGTTGGCGTAGAAAAACAACCCTGTGCTTGCTCGCTTGTTTTCAATTAAGGACAGACACCTGTGACTCAGCACCAGGAATTAGAACAGTGTGAGGGATAAAGATGTGGAGGTCCTGACTTCAAGTTGGTGGGTGGTGGAGAGCGATTAACCGTTCACTTTCACACCTTATAAACTGGCACTCTTACAGAACTGATATAGCACTCAAGCCTTAATAATGTGATATATGCATTTATATACAGTATATAATACAAGTGTTAGGTATTTAAAACAAACCTATCTGAATGCTATATACAGTATGTGTGTATGCATATACTCATTCAATTGCCGAACCGCTTATTCCTACTGTTAGAGTCATGTGGAGCCTATCTCAGCCAACACTGGGCGAAAGAGGGGTACACCATGAACATCTCACCAGACCATTGCAGGGCAACACACACATAGGGGCAGCCAAGTGAGGAACAGTCAACACAGCACAGTATGGAACAGCCAATTAGCCTAATGTGCATGTCTTTGGACTGTGGGAGGAAACCAGAGAACCTGGAGGAAATTCACACAAGTCTGGGGCGAACATGCAAACTCCACACAGTGACTCCCGTACCGAGCCCTGGACTCGAACCCAGGACCTTCTTGCAGTGAGGTGGACGTGCTATCACTACACCACCGTGCCATCATTATGTATGTATGCAAATTATAATATTTTTAGTGTGAAATGTTCAAGAAGTGTCATTTTAATTATTGTTCTATATGAGTAAATATACTTTATAAATATAATAAGCTTTAATGTGCAGTTGTGTGTTTTAAATCATTACAAGGGACAAAATATTCACAATATATATGTACAAGAATAAGTACAGTATATGGACAAGAGCGTTATATCTTTTGTAGTATATAATCTCTTTTTTATCTAGATTATATACTACAAAAGATATAAGTGTGTGTGTGTGTGTACAGGCCAGCGATGGTCTGGCGAGCTGTCCAGGGTGTACTCTGCCCTCGCCCAGAGTTGGCTGAGATGGGTGCCAGCCTCCCCGCGACCCTAA
>JBCNYH010000016.1:12087922-12101165 GCA_039654325.1 Tandanus tandanus | reverse complement strand
TAGCAGCACTTCAGCGGAGGCCAGACAAAGAGTCTGGCCTCCGCTGAAGTGCTGCTAATTTGTCTACCCAATAAATGATAATAATAATAATAATAATAGATGGAAAAATAATAATTTCAGCAGGGCCATTGAGGAAATGTGACATGATATCACACTATCCATTACAAACCTGGAAACAAATTGCTACAACCATTTTTTCCTCCAAAAAATTCCCACATATCCCACTGATGTCCATAGAAAAATCAGAAGTTCATCAGTTTGAAGAGGGGGAAGGTGGGAGAAGGACTTGAGTGATGGACCGAGACCAGAAATGTCCATGATTTCTGTAATCACTTTGTGTGGATGAATGTTCTGTCAATTTCCGAACTGCTCATTAGTGTCACGGGGAAGCTGAAACCCATCCTAGCCAACTCTGGGTGAAGGTGGGTCATACCAGGAATAGCTTGCCAGTCCATCGCAGGGCATCACACACAATCATTCACACTCACACTCACACCTAGGGGCAATCTGGAGCAGCCAATTAGCCTAATATGCATGTCTTTAGACTGTGGAAGGAAATTGGTGTACCTGGAGGAAACCCACACAAGCACGAGGGGAACATGCAAACTCTACATTGGCCCTGCAGTGGACTGGTAATCTGTTCAGGGTGTACAGCCGAACTAGGCGAAGTAGGATTAAGCAGTTTGGTGTATGGATAGTCTGCATTGAGGGTGGCCTTGGATGTGAGTGCCATCTTTTAGGGCCCTTCTTATAAAGAGCATGGGCATTAGCGCATTTGTAAGCAAATGACCACAGCCCCCCTACTCATCCCCGTCTTGGTGTATGATATCATCTGTTCTTATTTTACCTTTGTATCGGGGCTGCGCCCAGAAAAATTATCCGCAGCACAGAGATATTTGCAGAGCTGGATTCTGTGTTATTTTATTTCGTTGCGGAGACATAACATGCTGGGTCTCCCCTTTCACACAGGTGGTCCTCCCTGCCTCAGTCAAAGCCAGGCGGCATGCACACCCACGGCTGAGTGAAGACACAGACAGATGCATGTGAATTTAGATAACGGGGTAGCGTTTCAAGGGCCTGCTTTGCTTGGCTGTGTTGCATAAAGATAATGTTAATTAATATGTTTGCTTTGCCTTAAGCTCTTAAAAAATACTGTTCCATCTCTCACCAAGCCACCAGTTGGTGAGGAACATTGTCTAATACCAACATTTGTTATACAAATTAGTTTCATATGCTAGTTTCATCGAGAGAGAGAGCAAGGATGGATTGTGTCATGCGACCCCCCAGATTTCTTCCCCAGTAATGCTGTGGCTTTATTTATTCAGCACACTTGAGCATTCTGCTTTCACTCACTCGGGAATTTGGTTTGTAAGTTATTATTATTCTTATATATATTTAACTTTCAACTTGTGGTTTGCCTAATTTCCTGTGTAAATGTGACACTGATCATAAATTCTTTACAATCTTTAATATTAACACTGACCGTGTTTCATTTTATTGTAACAGAGGAGACAACATTCAAAATTCAGAATATCACTTCATAAATATCCTTCTCGGTGGCTCCCAAAGAACCCAGTCGTGTAAATAATAAGTTTGGAGGGTAACATATGTAACTGTGCCGTTCTGGGTTTGGACACTGGTGATGTAGTGATGGAGGGCAGTTGTGGCTTAGTGGGTTACTGATCCGAAGGTCAGCGGTTCAATCCCCACTATCCCCACTGTTGGGCGCTTGAGCGAGGCCCTTAACCCTCAGTTGCCCAGTTGTATAAAAATGATAATTGTAAGTCACTCAGGATAAGAGCGTCTGCCAAATGCTGTAAATGTAAATGATGTAAAGTGTCTTTGTATGATCATGTTAAATACTCCATCTGAACAAGACTGTTATTCTTATTCCAACACAGACCAGAGATTTAGCCTCAAACAGATGTTAGAAGCCCTTTGTAGGGCCCTTGGCACTGAGCCAGACTCTACCTATCTTCACAACTATTTACACGGCAATCCAGCTGGTCACCCTATCTCTCTCTCTCTCTCTTTCTCTCACACAACCACATCATTTGTCATGATAATCATAGTATTAAAAATCATATATTTATAAAGTTACCAGTCATTCTGTTCCTAAAACTAGAAATAGATTTATTATAAACTTGATCTACAACCCCAATTCCAAAAAAGTTGGGGCACTGTGTTAAATGTAAATAAAAACAGAATGCAATGATTTGCAAATCTCCTAAACCCAAATTTTATTCACCATAGAACATAGTAAACATATCAAATGTTGAAAATGAGACATTTTACTATTTCATGAAAAAATATTAGCTCATTTTTAATTTAATGGTGGCAACATGTCTCAAAAAAGTTGTGACAAAAGGCTGGGAAAGTAAGTGGTACTAAAAAGAAACAGCTGGAGGGACATTTCACAACTGATTTGGTTAATTGGCAACAAGTCAGTGACATTATTGGGTATTAAAAGTTCTGGGTAAAGGTTCACCAATCTGCTCAAAACTGCTCCTACAAATTGTGGAACAATTTCAGAATAAAAAAATTTCTTCAACATTAAATTGTAAAGACTTTGAATATCTCATCATCTACTGAACATAATAACATCAAACAGATTTAGAGAATCTGGAGAAATATCTGTGTGCTAGGGATAAATCTGAAATTCAATATTGGATCCTGGTGATCTTTGTGTCCTCAGGCAGCACTGTATTAAAACCAGGCATGAGTGTGTCATGAAAATCACAGCATGGGCTCAGGAACACCTCCAGAAATCACTGTCTTTGGACAATTAACCCCATTTAATCACAAAATATTCCTCCAGCTGTTTCTTTTTCATACCACTTACCTTTCCAGCCTTTTGTTGCCCCATCCCAAGTTTTTTGAGACGTGTTAGTGCCAACAACTTCAAAATGAGTTAATATTTTTCAAGAAATTGTGAAATGTCTCACTATCAAAATCTGATATATTTCTATTTTGAATAAAATGTGAGTTTGAGATTTGCAAATCATTGCATTCTGTTTTCATTTACATTTTAAACAGCTTCCCAACATTTAGAAAATTGGGGTTGTACAAAATAAACATTTCTTCTTATTGGTGCACATACAGCATTTCTGACATATACTTACCTAGGCTCAGTGTTAAGATGTCATTTATTATAATGGTATGGTACACACACTTCTGAATATGCTTCTTCTGATAATATGAAGGGTGGTTTTTGGTCATTAATTAGAATGACAGCAGCTTTACTTCCATTTAATGGAATTGTTAAGTCAGATTTATGAAAAGAGATATGAATTTAATTTGGTTTGGTATAAAGATAAAGGACCTCTACCTCACTTCCAACTTCAGTCAAGTCTTTGGAACAGCATCCTGCATCTGCATAATCCTCATTTTCTGACCACAAGAGGGCACACATTTTTAAAAAATAAATAATTGTAACTTCCCTAATTGTTTGAAAACGGTGAACTGTCAGGATATCACAAATAGAAGCATGGTGAATTATGAAGTAAAGTTGAGGGTGATGACCATGATATAAGCTTTTTCATATTTTTCACACAGCAGGAGAGCTGTGGTGACTCTGAAACACAGTCCGTTCATACCGTTTCCCCCTTGCTCAGATGAATTTACTCTCAACATCTTCCACTTTACAGTCTAAGTAAGGCCATTTAATGAAATAAAACTAAAAAACAAAGTTTTTTCCCCAGGTTAAATATGACAGCCGTCGCGCACTGCTCTCTCACCGCTCCAGGGTCCCCGGTTTGATGCTGATCTTTGGCTACTCTCAGTCTCACTCTCAGTATGGGGTTTTGTGTGTTCTATATGCATTCATTCGTCCATTTTCTGAACTGCTTAATCCTACTAGGGTTGAAGCTTGTCTCAGCTGACTCTGAATTGAGGCAGGGTACACCTGAACAGCTTACCAGTACATCACAGGGCAACACACACACACACACACACACATCACCATTCACATCCATACCTAGGGGCAATTTGGAACAACCAATTAGTCTAATGTGCATGTCTTCAGGCTGTGGGAGGAAGACCATGGAAGCAGGACCACTGTATGCAAGAATTCACTCTGGATGGGACGTCATAAAAGCAAGATGTTTTTTGAACAATCAGCATGCTTGAGAAAGTGGTGTCTGCTTACACGGTGAAGCACCTGATGCCCACTGTAATATGGTACATGGTAATACAGTGGTGCTTAAAAAGATTGTGAACCCTTTAGAATTTTCAAAATTTTGCAGAAATATCATTTAAAACATCAAGTCCTAAGTCCTAAAATTAGAATTCAATTTAACAAATTTAGACAAAAATATTTCACTTGATAATTTATTTATTTATTGAGGATGATGATCCAATATTACGTACAGTATCAGTGATGTCTCCTTGGCTACTACCTTTTCATGGTGGAGATATTGTGTACCCCCGTGACCTGGAGAGCTATGCTGGCAGGAGCTGTTGCTCCCAGTAGGGTCACCCAAGCCAGTCAGGTCGAAGGATAGGGGTCAGACCAAACGTAGCCCCCACCACTGCGTTACTTCGGGAGAAGCCAAGGCTACGGGAGTAAACCCAGACAGAAAATCCGGAGTGGAGCCCATAAGGTGGTTGGACAAACAGCAACACTTTCCGGCAACTCCTGCAGCCGTGCTGGCAGCGACTGTATCGGCTTGCCTTTCCGTTGGACCTTGCCAGCAACGCAGAGCGACTGGGTGCTCCAGGATCTCCATATCATCAGCCCAGGCATGCACCTGAAGAGGACACTCCAGCTTTGCTGTCCCAGCATAGGCACAACACGGGCATAGAGCTGGGCACTAGGGGTTGCTCCCGATGGTGGGAGGAATTCTCGGATTCCACTGGGTAGTCACTGCCTGCCTCAACCCGGGCAGTTAGGTACTACCCCGCCACAACCTGTTTGCTCCATCAGGTGCTTGGAGCTCAGACAAAATTGACAGGCAGTGTGTAATTCCCAGCACCAGACAAAAAACAAAACCAATCCAAGAAGAAGCCAGCTCTTCAGATAGCAAGCTGGAATGTGAGGACCATACGATGACCCGCAGTTCATGGATGACCTATGGAAGACCACTGTGATAGACAGAGTGCTCCACAGTCTCTGTATTGACATTGCTGCCCTGCAAGAGACAAGATTACCAGATGATGGATCCCTGTGAGAACAGCACTACATGTTCTTCTGGCAGGGGAAAAGAGTAGACGAGCCACGGATCTAAGGTGTGGGCTTCGCAGTGAAGAACTTCTTATTGTCCACCATCAAACCCCCGACTGGGGGCTCCAAGAGACTCCTGACCTTGAGGATGACAACAAAAACTGGTGTGGTCAACTTTGTTTGTGCTTACGCCTCGACACTATGCTCCACAGATGAAAAGGACCAATTCATGATGCCCTTGACCCGATCGTCCGAAGCATATCCAACAAGGAAGCGCTCTTCATCATGGGAGACTTCAATGCAAGGGTGGGTGCGGACTGTGAAGCCTGGCGTTCTGTCATTGGACATCATGGAATTGGAAAGATGAACGAGAAGAGTCAGAGACTAATTGAGATGTGCTCCTTCCTCAATTTGGCAGTGACAAACACCTTCCAACACAAGGACAGGCACAAAGTATCATGGCACCACCCAAGATAAAAGCATTGGCATCAGCTAGACATGATTCTGACCAGGAAGAAAAACCTGAACAACATGTGAGATACCAGAAGCATGCACAGCGCTGACTGTGACACGGATCACATCCTAGTCCACTCTAAGATCTACCTCTGCCCACTCAAGATGCATCACTCCAAGACCAAGAGTTTCCCACGCATCAACGCCAGCCGAGCCTAGTGCCAAATCGAAGTGCAGAAGTTCCTCGAAACCCTCAGGAGAGCACTGGATAAAGGCTGCACAGACGCTGCCACCCAGTCAAAATGGAAACAGGTGCACACAGCTCTATACCAATCAGGGCTGAAGACTTTTGGGAGAAAAGAGTGTCGTAATGAGGACTGGTTTGAGGCGAAGAGAAGAGAAGAGATAGAACCGGTTGTAAAGGTCAAGTGCGATGCTCGCTTTGTATATGAAAACAACCCATGTCAAGCCACAAGAGAGGAACTCAGGGCCGCCCGCAGCAAGTGCCAGCAGACAGCTCGACGCTGCCAAATGACTACTGGATGAAGTTGAGTCAGAGGATACAAGCAAAGGCAGATTTTGGCAACACAGGCTGCATGTATTGCGGGTATTAAGCAAGCCACAGGCCCGACCGCTACCAAGAGCATCCCACTGAAGACCAAGTCAGTGACAGACACAGCGCTGTACCCTATCAGCCAGCTGCCCGTCATGGAAGATCTGGATGAGGAACCAACAGTGGAAGAACTGTGCAAAGCCATCAAATGTCTCTCCAATGGCAAAGCCGGAGACGGAAGACGGAATCCCTCCAGAAGTCATCAAGAGAGGGAAAGAAGCACTGATTGAGGCTTTGTACCACAAGGTATGCGTGGCACCAAGATAGTAACTCCCTACAAAAACAAGGGAGACCGAAGCGATTGTAACAGCTACCGGGGCATCTCCTTGCTGAGCACCTTTGGCAAAGTGTTTGCCAGAGTTATAATGGCACAACTGCAAGTTCTGGCAGTGCGTGTTCACCCTGAGTCTCAGTGTGGGTTCAGGGCTGGCCGGTCCACCATTGACATGATCTTCTCTGTGAGACAGTTGCAGGAGAAATGCCAGGAGCAAAATATGCCACTCTTCCTTGCCTTCATAGACCTGATGAAGGCGTTTGACCTTGTCAGCAGAAGCGGACTCTTCCAACTTCTGAAGAAGATCAGTTGCCCCCCGAAGCTGCACTCCATCATCGAGTCCTTTCACACTGACGTGCACAGCATGGTCTGCTACAATGGAGTAACGTCAGAACCGTTTTCCATCAACAGTGGAGTCAAGCAAGGTTGTGTCCTTGCTCCAACCCTCTTTGGGATATTCTTCTCAATGCTTCTGACATATGCCTTTAACAAGAACGATGACAGAGTCTACCTGACAGCAGGCTATTCAACCTGGCCAGACTCCGAGCCAAGTCTAAAGTCAGGAATGTCACCATCAGAGAGGCCCTCTTCGCTGATGATGCTGCTCTGGCAACACACACCGAAGAAGCTCTACAGAGACTGATTGACCGCTTTGCTCATGCCTGCTATGAGTTTGACCTCACCAACAGTCTAAAAAAGACTGAAGTGATGGGACAAGGCACCGACTCCCCCAAGCATCCATATAGGGAGCCAGAAACTGAACACGGTTGACAAGTTCCAGTACCTGGGGTCCACGATAAGCCCAAGTCTCTCCCTCAAGCCAGAAATCAACTCAAGGATAGCAAAGGCTTCAGCAGTCATGTCCAAGCTCAACAAGGGAGTGTGGTCAAACAACAACTTGACAGAGAACACCAAGATGCAGGTGTACAGAGCTTGCTTCTTGAGCACACTTCTCTACTGAAGTGAAACTTGGACAGCATACGCTGCTCAGGAGAAAAGATTGAACAGTTACCACCTCTGCTGCCTCAGACACATCCTCTGCATAAGATGGCAGGACAAGGTTCTAAACACCGACGTGCTTGAGCATGCTGGGCTGCCCTCCATCTTCCCCCTTCTGAGTCAACATCGTCTCCACTGGCTAGGCCACATCTGCCGTATGGATGACGGCTGAATCCCAAAGGACTTGCTCTACGGAGAACTCTCAGGAGGTTCCAGGTCTCGTGGCTGCCCCAGACTGCGCTTCAAAATGTGCAGCAATTGACATCCAGCCTTGAAAAGCCTTGGAAAAACTCGGGATTCCTGGAGAGCCGCTATACAACACGTTACAAAGCAGGCAGAACAAGACCGTGCCGACCACCTAAAGAAGAAGAGAATCACCTGCAAGTCAAGCTCAACAGACTAGGCAGTGACAGCCCACATTTGCCGCAAAGACTGCCACTCCCACATCGGCCTACACAGCCACATGAGGAAGTGCAGAAACTGGAACTGACTGAACCAGATGCAGCCATCGTCTCCCAATAAGGAAGGAGGCTGATGACGATCTGTGAATTGCAAAAGTATGTGAACCTTTGCTTTTAGACCCCCTTGTGTAGTAATAACTGTAACTAAATGTTTATGGTAACTGATGTCAATGTTTTTGGGAACTGCACATCGACTTAGGGGGAAACATTACATTTCTTCTTCTTCTTCGATCATTCTTTGGTAGAACGATTTATGTTTTTAGGGTCATTGTTTTGCTGCATGACCTAATTTCCCTTGAGATTCAGTTGACAGACAGATTTTCTGATATTTTTCTTTAGAATTAGCTGGTACAATTCCTAATTTAATTAATTTAATTCCTAATTGTTTCATCGATGTTCACAATCTGTCCCTGCCCAGATGGCGCAAAACAGGCTCAAACCAGGATACTACATTCGCCACGTGCTAAATCATTAACTTTTTTTTTTTTATTGCAATTTTGTTTGAAATAAAAGTGATATTAAAAAAAAAAACTTTTTGGAAACTGTGGAGTTTTTTCCCCTGAAAAGATAATCAGAATCTGAATCAGAAGGAAATTGTATGCACACAGTTGCTCCATAACAAGAATGAGATAAAGATAAAGATAAAAGTCTCAATAAAGAAAAATAACACACATTAGAACAGATCTGGGGAAATCCAATTTATTAACTGGAGAACTGATGCTAAAGTAGTGACAATGGTATTGGGGACATAGAACATTATTAATTCAGCATTTGTGCACATAACTACAGTTAAAATAGGTGTTTTTTTTTTTTTTACATACATTTGGGTGTGATTACACCATATAATTTATAGAAAATGAAAAAACTGCAATCTTTTAAAAAAAATAATTGGGTTTATAAAGAGTGGGACATAAAATATGCATTTCTATGAGAGTGACCTATATATATATATATATAGGTCTATATTTTTAATATATTAAATATATATTTTACTTATATATAAGTCTAAAATTAGAAGTTACTAATATCTATATAAACAGATACAAAATGAATCCTGTCAGTTAGTAAAATGTACAGTATTTGTGGTGATTGCATCATTGTTTTTTTTATTTGTTATTGAATTGTTTTCTGAAATGTGAGAAATGTGAGTTTTACGCCACCTCAGTCAACTTCCTAGGCTGAATAATTGCCAAGGGACAACTCCAACAAGACCCCTCCAAGATTTAAGCTGTCACAGGTTGGCCCATCCCTACCTCCCGAAAGGAACTGCAACGTTTCCTCGGCTTTGCAAACTTTTACCGCCGCTTCATCAGGGACTACAGCAAGGTAGCTAGCCCCCTCACACGTCTCACCTCCACCAGTTCCCCTTTCCAGTGGTCACCAGAAGCTACCACAGCATTCACTCAGCTCAAGTCTCTCTTCACCAGTGTTCTCATCCTCAAACACCCGGATCCTACCCTCCAGTTCATTGTGGAGGTGGACGCTTCCGATACTGGAGCTGGGGCTGTCCTCTCCCAACGCAACCCAGAAACTAATAAACTCCACCCGTGTGCTTTCTTCTCTCACCGTCTCTCCCCTTCAGAGAGGAATTAGGATGTGGGGAACAGAGAGTTGTTGGCAATCATGTGAGCTCTTCAAGAGTGGAGACACTGGCTGGAGGGATGGGAGATTCCCTTCATCATTTGGACAGACCACAAAAATCTGGCTTATCTCCATTCTGCCAAATGCCTAAATCCCCGCCAGGCCTGTTGGTCCCTTTTCCTCAGCCGTTTCAACTATACCCTATCCTTCCACCCCGGAACCCGGAACGTTAAAACTGATGCCCTCTCTCGCCTCCATTCTCCTCCCTCTAGTTCTGAGGAACTGGACCCCATTATTCCCTCCTCCTGCATTGTCGGAGCAGCCTCATGGGAGATTGAGCAGATTGTGTTAAAGGCGCAAGAGGAACAATCTGACCCCAAGACCGGACCCCCAATCGCCTTTTTGTTACAAATTCCGCCCGTTCCCAGGTACTTCAGTGGGGGCACTCCTCCAAGCTGACCTGCCAACCTGGAATAACCCATACCGTCCTTTTCCTCAAGCGGCACTTCTTTTGGCCTAGTATGGCTAAGGACGCCCGTGAGTTCATCTTAGCCTGCTCTATGTGCACCAGAGGCAAGGCCTCCGATCATCCCCCACTGGTCTGCTGTGCCCCTTACCCCATTCCTAGCCGCCCCTGGTCCCACATCGCCGTAGACTTCATCACCGGCCTACCGCCCTCAGAAGGTAATACAGTCATTCTCACTATCATTGATCGTTTCTCCAAGTCTGTGCATTATGTGCACATAATGAACTGCCATCCCAAACTGCCATCTGCCCTTGAGACTGCTAACCTCCTTGTCCTCCACATGTTTAAGTTACATGGCATCCCCAGTGATATTGTTTCTGACAGAGGTCCCCAGTTCTCGTCTCAGGTGTGGAGAGAGTTTTGCAAGGTGGTGGGTGCAGCAGCCAGCCTCTCATCAGGGTACCATCCTCAGACCAACAGCCAGACAGAGCAGGCCAACCAGGACCTGGAGACGGCTCTCCGGTGTGTTGCCGCCTACCACCCTGCTTCTTGGAGTTCTCGCCTCTCATGGATTGAGTATGCTCATAACTCCCTCACCAGCTCATCCACAGGTATGTTCCCATTCATGGCATGTTCTGGTTTCCAACCCCCTCTTTTTCCAGACCAAGAACAAGAGGTGGCAGTCCCATCAGTAAGGGAATACCTGAGGCAGGTACGAGAAGTGTGGAGGAACGTCCGAGCAGCTCTCACTCGATTTGCTGAGAGGAACAAGCGGCTGGCAGACCTTCATTGTTCCCCATGCTCCTGAGTATAAGCAGGGACAGATGGTGTGGCTCTCCTCCCGTGATCTCCCCCTCCAAACAGAGTCATGTAAGCTTAGGCCATGCTTCATTGGACCTTTCCCCATTGTTAAAATCATCAACCCCACCTTTGTGAAATTAAAGCTCCCTGACTCCCTCAACATCCACCCCACTTTCCATGTATCTCTTCTCAAGTCATTGTCCTCCAGTGACCTCAGCCCTCCGGCCATACCTCCTCCGCTCCCCCGGGTCATCGACGGCCTCCTAGCATTCATTGTGTCCAAAATTTTGGATGTCAGGCCCCGAGGACGGGGTTTTCAGTACCTAGTGGACTGGGAGGGTTATGGTCCGGAGGAGCGGTCCTGGATATCTCGCCTGGATATCTCGCTCATTCTGGACAATTCTTTGCTTAGGGATTTTTACTTGGAGCACCTGGACAAGCCTGGAAGGACACCAGGAGGTGTCTGTTGAGGGGGACTGTAGTGATTGCATCTTGATTGGGTTTTTTGTTTATTGTTGTATTGTTTTCTTGTGTGGAGTCTCTCTCCTCTCCAGAGATTGGGTGGCTCCCTCCTGCACTGGCTTCACTTGCACCTTCACACCTGCACCTGATTTACTACAATCACCACCTGCACTTAAGCCCTGCTGTGAGGCTTCTCCAGTGCCAGAGTATTTTTGCTGCAGATGGGTACCTTCATGAGCCCCAGTGCTACCGCCCAATCTCTGCCATGCTACCACACTCTCTTCCTGGATTACTCACCAGCCTCCTCCTCAAGCCCACACGCCTCCAGCCTCACTCCCTCCACAGATTTCCTCCTCACCCTTTGGACCCTGGATCCCTCTCCTCCACCCCAACCCACTCAATAAATACACCTAACTGCCTTTTCCACCTCCAGGTGTGTTTTTTCGGTTCATACTTTAACATTTGGTTTTCAATCCATAACAGTGTTATCAATATGATAAACAGTAGAATGTTAATGTAGTGCAAAATGCAAGTGTATAACAGTGGATATTGTTGCTATATGGAGGAGTATTACAGTTTAATGGGTACCATTGGTTGAGTGGAACATTTAGGTGGTATCAGTGTGAATAGTACCTCAGGATCAAACCAGTAATGTCTTTCAACATACAAAAGTTATTTTATAAAATAAATATGATACAAAACAATACCACAAAGAGAATTTTGGACAAATGATGTACCTTTTGTTTAACAAAATTTATTTTAATGATTTGAAGTATCTATTTCAAAACATAAACAGCGCTCAAAAAAAAAAAAGCATTAAAATTATTGACATGCTTGAAACAATTATTAAAACAATCTCAGTATCCAGAAAGTTCTTCATATTTGTTGCCATTTACCAAATATGAGGCTGTATAACTGTAAAATTCCGTGATCTTTCATAACCAAGAGGAAAGCCAAAAAGCTTTCAACACGTAAGAGAGAGATGGTTGCTGACCTGCTAAAGTCAAGTAATAGATATAAAATCTAAACAGTTAAAATAACATTAAACATTAAAAACTGCCATAAAAAGTCTGGGGTAGTGGTGCCAGGAATATGACTGATGAAGTTAATGCCACCTTCCACAGTACAAAGAATAGTGTATATAGTTTTACAGAAGGTAAGCTTTAGATGTTGGAACTTCCATCTCCTTAACAATAAGCTGTTTTTGGACAGTGTACTTTACAAAAAAGTGACTGCTTACAGGGAGCAACACACACAACTACTCACACTTAGGGGTAGTTTAGAACAGCCAATTAGCCTAATATGCATGTCTTTGGATTGTGGGGGGAAACTGGAGCGCCTGGAGGAAACCAACACAAACATGAAGAGAGCATTCGAACTCTAGAATTCAAATTTCTATTTTCCACATTTCATGCAACATTTTTCCCAATCAAAAATTATTGAGGAGCAGCGCTTTTTATGATTATTCTTAACAACCTGTCAAGGGGGGGAAACGTCTCCAGCTTGAACGCAGATTCTTAATTTCAAGACACAATGTGGCAGGTGCCTTTGGCAAATGAAAATGAGAAAGAACACACACACAAGAGCAACAAGTTCAATATTTTGCTCTACACAAATTAATCATTCTGCTAAACAGATGGAGGAAGGTACTATAAACAGCTTTTTTTCCCTGACGCTGTATTGCCAAACTTCCAAAATGTCATGAATCTTTTAAAGACTATAACATTATGATGGACTACTGCAGACCAGATGTGCCACTTATACTTCATTCATAAACTGCTCAGAATTTTGATTGGATTTGGAAAGAAATATATTTAATAAAAAGGATGGGATTTCAGTGTGGTGCTTCATGTTTTTGGCTTTTTCCCCATTTTTCTCCCTAAAAATCTGTCGTATCCAATTCCCACCCATCAACTTTTTGCCTTCCCTATCACACGAGCACCACCGACCAGGGAGGGGCGTAAGCAAGCAC
>JBCNYH010000016.1:12026984-12048771 GCA_039654325.1 Tandanus tandanus | reverse complement strand
TCGGCTGAGATGGGCGCCAGCCTCCCCGCAACCCTAATTAGGATTAAGCGGTTCAGAAAATGAATGAATGAATGAAATGTGTAAAGGACATTAGACACTGAATGCTTACTAACTTCCTCTTATTAAACTCTGATAAGACTATAATAGTATTTGTAATCGGATCTCAGGCAGCTAGAAATAAGATTTCTGATTATGTAGTAAGTTTGGATGCTGTTTCAGTTTCATCATGTGAAGCAGTAAAGGATCTTGGAGTGATTATTGATATCATGTAGCTCCTATAGATAATATTACTCGGATAGCCTTCTTTCACCTCAGCAATATTGCTAAAATAAGAAATATGATGTCACTTCATGATGCGGAAAAACTTGTTCATGCTTTTATTACCTCAAGATTCGATTATTGTAATGCGTTACTGTCTGGATGTTCTAATAGGTGCATAAACAAGCTCCAGTTAGTCCAGAATGCAGCAGCAAGAGTTCTTACTAGAACCAGAAGACACGAGCATATCAGCCCCATCTTATTTACACTGCACTGACTCCCAATTAAATTTTGAATCAAATATAAATTGCTAATTTTAACCTATAAAGCACTTAATGGTCTTGCGCCACATTATCTTATCGAACCTCTTGTTGTTTATAATCAAAAGGTGCATGCTGCTTAGTGATACCTCAGATAATGAGGATTACTGCAGGGGGCAGAGCTTTCTCTTACATAGCCCCACAGTTATGGAATAACCTTCCAGTTAATGTTCGGCACTCAGACACAGTCTCTGTTTTTAAGACTGGGGTAAAAACTTACTTGTTTAGTTAAGCATTTTGTTAATAGCCTTTTATTAGGTAAAGGAGCAGATCTGGGGGATCCAGAAGACTGGACTGGGTACTGTTAGATCCAGAAGACTGGACTGGTTACTGATAGGTCCAGAAGACAGGACGCCCTAATTTAATAAAGCCCACTCATAATGCTGGCCACACTCTAGATTTTGTACTACTACTAAGTAATACTACTACTCCAGAAAACTGGAGTGGGTACTGTTATATCCAGAATACTGGACCGGTTACTGTTAGATCCAGAAGACTGGCGTGGGTACTGTTAGATCCAAAAAACTGGACTGGGTACTGTTACTAAATATTGTAATTAATGTAGAATATTATGATATGTTTTAATGACTCAAATTCCACCATTACAAAAAAAGCTTTTTTCTTCAATTACTCTATAACTCTTGGTCACAAGTTTTCATGGTCAGGGAATTTAAATATGCAACAATCGAAGCTGTTCACTCATTGATCTCACAAACAACAGAACATTAAAGCCTTGGTGGAGGTTTGTGCTCTCTGACCGCTCTTGTTGAATGAGTAAATGTAGTACAGAAAATGCATTTGTAAGGGCGACACGGTGGCGTAGTGTTTAACACGTTCGCCTCACAGCAAGAAGGTCCTGGGTTTGAGTTCAGGGCTCGGGCATTTCTTTGTGGAATTTGCATGTTCTCCTTGTGCTTGCATGGGTTTCCTCTGGGTATTCCGGTTTCATCAGACAGTCCAAAGACATGCACATTACTCTAATTTGACCCTAGGTGTGAGTGTGAATGGTTGTGTGTGTGTGAGCTGTCTGGCAAGCTGTACCCTGACTTCCCCCGTGTTGGCTGAGATAGGCTCCGGCCTCCCCACGACCCTGGTAGGATTAAGCGGCTTGGCAGATGAGTGAGAGAGTGAGAAGTGCAATTGTAAGTTTAATTAATTCTAATAATGTACTTATTATTGTGTTATTATTATTCATTGATTTATTCATTCATTTTCTAAGCCACATAAACCTAATTAGGGTCGCGGGGAGGCTGGCACCCATCTCAGCCGACTCTGGGCAAGGGCGGGGTACACCCTGAACAGCTCAGCAGGCCATTGCAGGACCAACACACGTAACCATTCACACTCACACTTAGGCGCGATTTGGAACAGCCAATCAGCTTACTGTGCATGTTTGTGGATTGTGGGAGGAAACCGGCATACCCAGAGGAAACACACACAAGCACATGGAGAGCATGCAAACTTCACACAGAAACGCCCCAAGCCCAGGAATCGAACCCAGGCCTTCTTGCTGTGAGGCGGACGTGCTAACCACTACACCACTGTGCCACCATTATTATTATTATTATTATTTTTATTATTATTATTATTATTATTATTATTAATAATAATAATTTGTTTTTGTTACATTTACTGAAGCTCTAAGTCATTGTTTTCAGTGAATGAGATGCACCTCCATTAAAGTGTATTGCATTCAGTTGGGAAAAATCTTGAGAGCTCGATTAGAAGCTTGGAAGCAAACATGTGGAAGCAATACTCTTACATGCACCTCTGTATGTGATATAGCAGGAATCGACTCATTCTACAGTCATGGAGGGAAATCCGATTCTCACTGTGCAGTAATCAGAACTATTCAGCACAACTTTAAACATTAGCCATATAAATGGGAGAAATAAGGTCAGCAGTGAAGCAGGAATACCAGATGCGTTGATGAGGGTGGTCCAACATCTTTTTTTGCATTAAATTGAAACATAGAATAAACTGTCTGGTGGATGCTTTTCAACCTTCGCCACTAGTTTACAGTTAGAATGTCACAATGATGATACACTGTACAATTAAAATTTCACAGTAAGCAATGCACAAATCTCTTAGGATCACTTGGAGGGCTTTTAGTGTCCTGCAATTTCTCTTTCACCACCACTTCAATGAAAAAAAAATCAAACCATAAATAAACAGAATGTAAAGTTAATGTCATGAGAATGAAAAGGTTACATGAGAGATTTTTACTAAAAATAATATAAAAAATAGACCACAGGGGTCCAGACGCTCCCACCAATAAGACCATTTAATATGCCAATATACAACAAGCATAACAAGTTTGAAAGCCCCAGCTTCAGCGCGTGGCAACTAAAGTGTGACGGACAGACGGACGGAACCCATTTCTGTAGCTCCTGAGCCATTTTGAGGGTGGGAGCTAAAAAGAGGGCATGGTGGTGTAGTGGTTAGCACACCTGTCTCACAGCAAGAAGGTAGTGGGCAGTGGTGGCTTAGTGGATAAGGCGATGGGTTACTGATCCGAAGGTCAGTGGTTCAATCCCCACTATCACCATTGTTGGGCCCTTGAGCAAGGCCCTTACCCCTCAATTGCTCAGTTGTATAGAAATGATAATTGTAGGTCACTCTGGATAAGAGCGTCTGCCAAATGCCATAAATGTAAAAGAAGGTCCGAATTTCAGCAAATACATTTCTGTGTGGAGTTTGCATATTCACCCTGTGCTTGTGTGGGTTTTCTTCTGGGAACCCTAGTTTCTTACCACAGTCAAAATACATGAACTTTAGGCTAATTTGATATGCTCAACTGCCCATGTGAGTGTGAATAATTGTGTGTGTGTTGCCCTGTGATGGGCTGGCGTGCTGTTCATAGTGTACTTCACCTTCACCTAGAGTCAGCAGGGATGGTCTGTTAAAGGTACACCCTGAACAGCTCGCCAGACCATTGCAGAGCAACACACACAACCTCTCATGCTCACACTCACACCTAGGGAAGATTTGGAACAGCCAATCAGCCTAATGTGCATGTCTTTGGACTGTAGGGGGAAACTGGAGTACCCAGAGGAAACCCATGCAAGCACGAGGAGAACATGCAAACTCCTCACAGAAATGCCCGAACACGGGAATTGAACCCAGGACCTTCCCCCTGTGAGGCAGACATGCTAACCAATATGCCACCATACCATCCATGTACAAAATGCATAATTGAGCCCATACATGTGGTTTAGGAGTAGGAAGTGTACACTAATGTACATACCTGTACTGCTTATAGATGCCCTCATTAAGCCTGGGACTTGAACACAGGGCCTTCTTGCTGTGAGGTGGATGTGCTAACCACTGCACCATAGTGCAGCCTTAAATTACTGTTATGTGCTAATGAAATATTGTCTATACTGTATAATGGGGTGACATGGAAGTGTAGTAGTTACCAAGTCCTCCTCACAGCAAGAAGGTCCTGGGTTTAAGTCCCAGGCTTGGCAAAGGTGTTTCTTTTTAGAGTTTGCATGTACTTCTGTGCTTGTGTGGGTTTCCTCCAGGTACACTGGTTTCCTCTCACAGTCCAAAAACATGCATATTAGGCTAATTGCCTGTTCCAAATTGACCCTAGGTTTGAGAGTGAGTGTGAATGGTTGTACATCTGTTGCCTTGTGATGGTCTGGTGAGCTGTACCCCACCTTCAATCAATGTCGGCTGAGATAGGCTCTAGCCTCCAAGCGACAATGATAGAATTAAGTGGTTTGGCAAATGATGAGTGAGCATACTGTATAATTAGATTTTTTTGGTCATATTATTTTATATAATTTTGTTTGAAAATGTTGGGGTGGTTGGCCTCCAAAATATAGTTGGTGGGTTGCCTGTATTGTATAGTGCAGACTTGGCCCAAGTTCATAAAGCATGCTATAGGAACTGAGGGAATTTACTAGGTGACATGAAATTATAAGAAAACAGACATAAAATCAGATGTACAAAATTCATAACTTTATGAAAATGATGGAGGACCTAGCATGCGAACCGAGCCCTTTAGGATATGGTGTGTTATGTTCTTGCGTCTTTGCTTAACCAGTGTTTGCTGTCTATGTGTCCTGCCCTTGCAGACATGTTCTCTTAACCCTCTTGCTTGACTTAACCCACAGGTGATGGCTGGGAAGAAGGCAAAATATTTCTTTTGCTTACCTTGAGATGCATGTGTTTCAATGTCTTGACAAGGATTCGCTTCGAGTGACATGGCTCTAAACTTAAACCGATAATCCCGATACAGTCCAAACCATCATGTGGGTGATAATATCCTACTTTGTTGACAGCACCAGGGAATAAAAGACTATTAACTCAAGTCTTTAGTTTGGAAATGTTCCAATATGCGAATAGCCTTCTATCTCACAATGGACGGCCTAAGCAGAGATGTCTGTCGTGAACCCTCAAACTACTTCAATTTAAGCCTGTACACATCAGCTGCGTTCTCCTAGGACTGTGTAATAAGCATAACAGCTTAACTCTGTGTTTTCGTCTTTATTGGACAGATGCCTTGGTCTCATTGAACACACCTGCACTATATGTTATCAAGTATGCACCCTGGACCAGTGCTCTTGGTGTGTGTGAGAGAGAGAGAGAGAGAGAGAGTGTAGCACACTTATGCTTGCTGCGTTAACTCTGCTTGTAGGGCTGCAGAGAAGGCTTGAGGATAGTTTGTGTATGTATATACTGTATGTGTATTTGACTGTGTTTAACTAGCCATACAGCACACTGGTGAGGTGAGCGGCACCCTCTCTGGAAATCAGCCTTGATAAAGATCTTAATAATAACCCAAACTCTTTATTCATTCATTCATTCATTCATTTATTCATTTATCAAACTGCCTTACCCGACTAGGGTCACACAGAGGCTGGAGCCTATCTACGCTGACTCTGAGTGAAGGCGGGGTGCACCCTGAACAGCTTGCCAGACCATTGCAGGGCAACACACAAACAAAACAATTCACAATCAGATCCATACCTAGGGGCAATTTGAATCAGCCCATGTCACTTAAAAGTGGGAGGAAACAGTGTACCCAGAGGAAACCCACGCAAGCACAGGGAGAACATGCAAACTTTACACTAAAACGCCCGAGCCTGGGACTTGAACCAAGGACCTTCTTGCTATGAGGTAGACATGCTAACCCTACACCATCATGACATCCCCAAATTCCTTACTATTAATTTATTAATTCATTAATTTTTCAAGCCCCCTTTATTCTACTAGGGTCATGTGAAGGCTGGTGCCTTTTTTCCGCCACCTCCAAGTAAAGGTGGGATACACCTTGAACAGCTCACCAATCCATCATGGGGGCACCACAAAAACACCAACACTCACTCATTTGCGGAACTGCTTAATCCTTAAGGCACACAACAATTAACACTTTCACCTAGGGGCAATTTGAAACAGCCAATTAGCCTAATGCCCATGGAAGGAAACAGGAGTACCCTGAGAAGACCCACACAAGTACAGGGCAAGAACATGCAAACTCAACACAGAAATGCCTTAAACCCAGGACCTTCTTGCTGTGAGATGAACATGCTAATGACTACACCACTATGCCGCCCAAACTCTTTACTGTGATAAAGAAAACAACCCATCTTTACTGGATTCTTTATTAGTCTGCTAATGCTAGAAGTGTCACTGCCAAAACATTGTGAAGCAGGATATTCGCTCTGAATTAAGAGTAAGAGCTGAAATTAGGTGAAATGAACTCTTGGACTTCAAGACAGAATAGGTTTGGGAAAGGAGAGCTCCAAATGCACAGATGTCGGTAATGGTTGGAATGCTTTGATTATGTTGAATATAATTGGTTCTTATTGCATAACAGCATTTTTTTTAGTTTTGTGTAAATTATAAAGAGCAACAGAGTGAAGCAATACTGCATGAGATGATCTCATGCCTGGTGCAGATGAGACAAAATTGTCTTGATCTTTTGTCCTTCCATTGAAATGTCTTTTTTATCTTTGTTGCTCCAAATGATCGAAATTCTGCCATTCCCATCATATCTGCGGTTCCCATTCAGTTCTTCTCTGTCTCCTACCTATTCATGAAAAAGTCATGACTGTTCACGCTTTTTAATCCCCAAGGCTTTCATTGTTCCTTGGAAGTGCACTGTTGCCATAGAAATCGCCAAAGAGAAACAGCAAAAACAAAACAAGTACAGCATAATAATAACTGCAGCGGGAGGGCGGGGAAAAGTGGATGGAAAAAAGAAAAGAAGAAAAAGAAGGGGGAAAAGAACAATTGTGTAAAATCTCCAAAGGTTAAAGCAATTGTAAGAGGGGAAAATAAAATAAAAAAACTCAAGTAGGAAAAGAAAAGAAAGTGTCTGCATGGAGCATGTGACGCACTGGTGGAGCGGACGTTGCCTGCGAAAGTGAATTGGTCTCGGGGGCTCTTTATATCTGATGCTCGACTTTTGGGACGCCAACACAGTGATCACACATGTCGAATCTGTGCCAGGACTGACAGGCTGGTGGTAGAGGAACGGTGGAGAAGTGGAGTGAAGGTCACCATACACTCAAATCAGCACTAATGATGCTTGATGTCTTTGTGGCTCATACAGGGGCGCGCTATAGAGCCAGGTTTAATTTTCTTTCCACCATCTTGTTATCAGATTTAATTCTGTGCACTGCAACCACCTCTGTTTCCATTAAGTTGTAGCTTCTGTGCTGCTGTTAATGCGACACCTCCATTTGCAAAAATGTCATTTCTTGGGATGCCAATGCTTTTAACTGTCCATATGAAAGGTTTCAAACACAAGTTGTCTTGATATAAGAGAAGGCTAGTTAACATATACACCAATCAGCCATAACATAAAAAACATAATGATCACTGAAAGGTGAAGTGAATAATATTGATTATCTTTTTACAGTGGCGCCTGTGAAAAAAGTAGGATGTATTAGCAGAAAATGAGTCAATTCTCGAAGTTGATATGTTAGTAGCAGGAAAAATGAACAAACATAAGGATCTGACTGATTTTGACATGGGCCAGATTTTGATTGCTAAATGACTGGGTCTATTCATCTTCGGAAACAGCAAGTGTTGTGGAATGTTCCTGGGATGCAATGGTAAGTACCCACCAAAGGTGCTCCAAGGAAGGACAACCAGTGACCTGGCAAGGGTGTCATCAATGTCCGAGGCTCACTGATGTGCACGTGGAGTGAAGGATAGTATCACTGATCTGATCCCACAGAAGATTTTTCTAGTTTTAGATGTAGGGCAGCATGGTGGCGGAGTGCTTAGCACATCTGCCTCATGGCAAGAAGGTCCACGGTTTGAGTTCCAGGCTGGGTAAGGGTACGTCTGCCTAAAGTTTGAACACCAACAACCAGGGAGAGATGTAAGTATGCACATACCCCCTCCGTGACACTTAATACTGCCACCTGCATCTTTACGAATCGCTGCGCATGCACAAGAAGCAGCGGCCCAGCATACCCGGAGGGAGAGCAATATCTGCCCCTTGTATGAATGAGCTCACAGAAGCCCATGATTGGCTGGTGGTCAGTGTGAGTGACAGGGAGGTAAGCATATGCCATCCATCCGTTCCTCCTGTAAGAGATCGGCCAATTAGCACCCATGGACTTTCGGTCACAGATAGTTGCTGCCAAAACGTACATGTATGGGTTTATTCTGGGTACAACCAAAAACATGCATGATAGACTAATTGGATATTCTTGATTGCCCCATGGTGTGAGTGTTAATAATTGCGTTTGTGTTGGCTCTGCAATAGACTGGCAAACTGTTCAGGGTGTATCACACATTCGCCCAGGGTCAGCTAAAAAAGGCTCCAGCCTCCAGTGGGCCCTAATAGGATGAAATGGTTCATAAAATGAATGAAGGATGAGTATTAATTTTAGAAGAAATGACATTTTTAGTGGGTTACTGTGTTGATTTCTCTGATAAAACATCCACAGGTTTTACAAACCTATTTTTTGTTAATAATAGTTGCTCCATTAATTTTATATGAGCATTAAAACAGAGATGGAGGTGATGTATGCAGTTAATCATGACATATAATCATGTACATTAAATACTACAGCCAGTGAACCCTGTAGTTTGGGTTTATAATGAAATCCACTGCAGTAACTCTACCAATGGAGAACTCTTGGTTGGTTAGTGGGCAAGTGTTAAAAATGTGGTCGCACTTTATTGCAAGTGGGCTTTCAAAAGGGATTAGCTGGTGGCTGGACTTGTGGTGAAGACAAAACCGCAACTATAACAACACTATGTCACTTTTTTCTCCCTAAAACCATAAGTGGAAACGGTGCTGTTCCAACCTTAAAGAGATTTCAGGGCAAAAAATATCTTCATAATATTTGTGGAAAGCACGAAAAACAGGTGTTAGCGGCTTTGATTCATAAGCTGGAGTCTTGACTCTTGATGAGTGTAGTCTAGCACTTTCTGTGCTCTGTGGGAAACATAAAGTTAAACAAGTCGACTCTCTCTCTCTCTCTCTCTCTCTCTCTCTCTCTCTCTCTCACACACACTCTTATGCCCCTTCTTTAAAATATGGATTTATAGAAAGCTGTGCTATCATGGAACAGTTGGGGCTTGTTGTAAAACTCAAGCTAAGGCTTTGCCTTTAATACGCCTGAAATTCATATAGAATTAGGCCAACATTACACAAAACATGTAGTGCACTGGAACAGAGAGAGCAAGATGAGAGAAATCATAGCTAAAACTATAGAAACTGTGTCTCCACCAAGCTTTCTAAAGCTACTGAGCCTCTTAAATAAGTACTAGGACAATAACAATAACAATAATGATAATAATAATAATAATAATAATAATAACGATAATAATAATTATGATATACTACACAGTAATGATGCAACCTGATTGGCTGGCTATTTTGGGATTATAAATCATTATTCTATATGTATACAATCATTCTGAGTGAATATGCATGAACCAAAATAACAGACCCTCATAATTTGTTACTGGCACTTGAGCAGGTAGTGTCATCGTCATTACACTTTAAAATGTAAAAATAAACCATAAAAATCTCATTTCAGTGGCAATAATTTCCCTTGCGGGATAAATACAGTATACCAAAAAAAAAAAATAAGATTTACTCGTATTTTCTTGTGTATACTAAAATTTTTAATTAGTGTGCAAACACAACTTTACAGAGCTGGTTTTCTTCTATGTTTGTGTAGTATGTAGGCTAACCTCTGAATGAGAATACTAAAAACACTCCCATTAGCTCCACAGTACATACAAAGCTCTGCTCCGTTAGCTTGTCTCAAAGCGCACAGCTGAATTGAACAGTCTCTGTCATAGTTCAGATATGTAAATATAAACTATAACCATGTTGTTTTAGTCTGTTTTCCTTATATATCCTTGTATTTTATACTCAAAGATTTGATTAGTGTGTGAACACACCTTTGCCGAGCCGGATTACTCATGTATCATGCTACTCATGTAGTATTTAACCTACTAAACTGTAATCTGTCTCTGACACATGACGTCACTCTCACAAAGCCGCAGTGCATTTTGGGTCATTAGCACTGTTTTGGTGGGTAAACAATACAGCGCAGAACAGAGCTGAGGATTACTTTTTGTGTGAGAAATGGGACGGTTAATCGTGGTGTTAGATTATTCAGGTTTTCCACCTTGAAAAGAAGCTATGGTTAGCAGGAGGAGGATATAACAAAGAGACGTCGGGCTGCATGGGTTGCTGCAGTGAGATGGAAGAACATCACTTTCGACAAAATATCTCTGTATGTGCGTGTTTACTCCCAGCAGTTTCACAAAGGAAAGATATAAAAATAACAATACTATGTGCTGCGTAGCTGTCTTGTAAAGTTACTGAAGTTGATGTTATGTCCTTGACGTTGGTGCTTAGCTAACGTATAAACTAGTGAACAACACTTGCCGAGGAGAGCAGCAGAAACTAGTGAAAATGCTGCCAGCAAATCTTATACTGCATGCTACTTGTACAAAGTACATATCATATGAAAGCTGAGACTCTCCTGTCTCAGATAGTTTGTGATGTCCAGGGAAGAAGTTGGAGGCAGCATTTCTGCGCCGGTGCCCCAGCTGTTTGCCATCTCATCGTACAGATCAGTATTATTTGGTGACCAACTTGGCCAAGTACCTGTCCCTGGCATCTTTGTTTTTCTCAGTATGGTATCCTCTCGTTTCTACATTTTCCATCTTTAGATGACTGTTAAACAACGCAACGCTCTCCTGTCATTTACTCACGTTTTGTTTACCTTTTGGAAACCATCCATAATGGCGCCGGGGGGCGTGTCGTTCATGTGACTGACCAAGACCGATTATGCTAAAACACTCCGTGGCGCTTATTACCTTAGCAGAAAGCACAGAGCTCACCTAGCCAGTCTGTAAATATTAACTTTTCAGGTTTTACCCTTTAATTTTGTGTACACTGAATATTAAGAGAAAAAGACACGATTGCACTTCAAAGGAAAACCCATGTGCTCAGTTTTAGATACCCCCACCCCCGCTCAGACATTACCATACCCAATCAGGCATGAGGAGAAAACAGGAACACAGCATGCAGGCTCATGGCCAACCATGTTTTTCTTTTATTTTATGATTCTTCAGACTTTTATACACATTCACTGGGGTGAAGTAGCACAGGACTGGTCACTTCAATTAAAGCATTATATGTAGTTTATACAGGATTGACTAGTTAGAGAATGAGGCCATCAGTAGAGGGATGGCTAGTTACAATGCATTCACTTTGTGCAGGGCCTCTGATTTCTAAATGTGCGCCTTGAATTACACAAAAAAGAAATCAAAGAGTGTGTGTTGAATTTTACCTAACAAAACTATAAAAATTATTTATAAATAATATAAATTATTTTATTTTATAATAATTTAAAAAAATCTTGTTTTAGTGGGCTTTTTATTTATTTATTTAATTATTTTATTTTATTTTTTTGCTCAGGTGTCCATGTAGTGTATTCTAAAATAATAATTAAATAATAATTAAAAATAATGCACCTCTGGCTTGGTGGATGTCGCTAAAATTAACATTATCCAAGACGGTGAAAAAAATATATTATTATTATATCTGATAAAAATAGTATATATAAAGGTGAATCACACTCTAAGTGCACAGCTGACCACTGAACTGAAGGTCTGGTGCCATTTGAAGCAAATATTAACACATTAAACAGAACTGCATCAAACATTACATTAGTACCCTAAATTTATTGCTGATCCACTTAATCCTATTAGGGTCATGGGAAGGCTGGTGCCTATCTCAGCCGACACTGGGCGAAATCGCAGAAATGCCCAAGCATGGGACTTGAACCCAGGAACTTCTTGCAGTGAGGCAGACATGGTAACCACTAAGCCACCATGCCATCCATGTACAAAATGCATAAATGAGGCAGTACATGTAGTTTTGGAGTAGGAAGTGTACACTAATGTACATACCTGTACTGCTTGCCTAGTTGAATATGTCGACTGTACGTCAGGTTAATTAAGCAATCACAAGTTTTAACTGTGACATAATCAACTAAATATACAATAATCATCAAAGACGTCCGCTTTCTGACGTAATTTAACTTTATTCCTTTTATTCTCTGTTTTTGTTTCTTTCTCCAATCATTTATTCAATCATTCTTTTATGTCCAGGATGGTGTAGTGGTTAGAACGTCTGCCTTGCAGCAGGAAGGTCCTGGATTCTAGTCCCAGGCTCAACGAGGGTGCTTCTGTGTGTACGCTCTCCCTGTGCTTGTGGGTTTTCTCCAGGTACTCTGGCTGAGATAGACTCCAGCCTCTCTGCGACCCTAATAGGATTAAACGGTTTAGTGAGTGATTATTTTGGTAGTGCATGAGATGTGTTATTGGAATATAGTTCCGTTGGCTTTCAGTTGTAAAATCTACTTGGTAACGGAGGTAGAGGCATGAACAACACAAATAAGTATATCTCCTTGACGATGAAATAAAATATAAAGTATTATAACATTCCAGCTTTTTTATTTGAATATTCATTCTGTGATTAAAAATAAGACATTTCCACTGTGATAAAAATAGGCTCTCTGGACTCGTTTGCAGTTCTGGGTTTCTCCACATACATACGGATATGTGTGGGTGTGTGTGGCCCTCCTCCCGTATTCGATGATAACCCCCAAAAGTATGAAATGGATCTCACAGGAGTCAGGCCATCGTACTGCCTAGCACTCAATACTAGCCGAGAGTGGTTTCAATCCAAAAACCAGCTGTGCTCCAGGCCTCATACTGAAGAAAAGAAAAAAATCCTGAATGTCCCTTTCTTGGTTTTCTCTCCCATTTTTATCAGAAATATAGAAATACCCACCCAGTTTTGTCATGTGTGATTGGTTCTCCTCCAAGTATGACATGCTACATCTCATCTGGTTCTAGTTAGGGTGGAGCACCCTGTGGAGATGAAATGAACACAAATGTCATTACAGAATCGATAAAGCCGTGTTAGTCTGTTTGGACATACATAGGAGACTAAAATGGGTACTTGCTGTTAAAAGTTTCCAGAATCTTCCAAATTTGCCATGTAAACCCCCGCCAGCCATCTACACCACATTTACTCTTGCAGAACTTTCAATCCCATCTTCCACATGTTTCACCACCATGGTTGTAGCTGTGTAAAGAACTAATTGCTTTAATGCATGGGCATTAAAGACAACATCTTTTTCACCGGGACAAAATAATAGGCTGTACATTCATGAACTGATTAAAGTAATAATAATAAAAACATTCTGGGTGAATGATTTACTAATTTTTTTGTTGTTGCAGTTTACGTTCAGTGACTCTTATTCATCAGAGTTCTATAAAACAGAGATTTTAGCATACCGAATGATATAAGAATAAAATCAAGACATAAATTAGACCATTTTCTTTTCCATTTTGACCCAAGAGCAGTTTCATTCATTCATTCATTCATTCATCTACAGAACCATTTACTCCTTCGTGTGGAGGTTGGAGCCTATCTCAGCCAACACTGGGCAAAGGCAGGGTACACCCTGGGCAGCTCGCAAATCCATAGCAGGACAAAACACACACACACACACACACACACACACACACACACACACACACACCTAGGAGCAACTGGAACAGCCAATTAGCCTAATGCGCATGTCTTTGGACTGTGGGAGGAAACCGGTGTACCCGAGGAGAACATGCATACTCCACACAGAAAGGTCCTCGTTGAGCCCAGGACTCGAACCCTGGACCTTCTTGCTGTGAGGCGGAAGTGCTAACCACTACACCACCATGACGCCACCTTTAGAACTTTCACTCATTCTTTCACTCACTCACTCATTTGCTAAATCGCTATATTCTATTAAGGTTGTGGGGAGGCTGGAGTCTATCTCATCCGACACTGGGCAAAGGCACGGTACACCCTGAACAGCTTGCCAGACTTTGCAGGGCAGCAGCACACACAACCATTCACATTCACACTCACACCTAGAGGTTACTGGGAACCGTCAGTTAGCCTAATGTGCATGTCTTTGGACTGTAGGAGGAAAACGGAGTACCCAGAGAAAACCCACACAAACACAGGAAGAACTCCACACAGACACGTCCTCACCAAGCCTGGGACTCAAAACCAGGACCTTCCTGTTGTGAAGTGGACATGCTAACCACTACACCGTGTGCCATCCCACAATCCTTCATACCATCAGGAATACTCAGACAGAAGTAAATTTAATAACTGTACTTTTGCAGAACCAATATTTATTGTCAGTAGATATGCATCAATACTGACCTTAACACTTTGCATATCTGATATTTTAGGTAGGATGCCATTTTATTTTTGTCACACTACACACGATGTTTTGTTCCATTTCCTTCTGGGTTTATGTTATCAGTTTTACAGAGATCATGCTGTGACCTTTTTTACTAGCCTGATATCTATGCACACTTTTTACATACTGACTTCGTTCCCTGGGTCCCGGAGATCCAACTTCCTTGTTGTGATTGTTAATAACAAGCTTTGAACAAGCTGCTGATAAGACATTGTTTGAATAGGTGACATTTTCCTTGCCTCCCATTTGATTACGTACAAAAGGAGGTAATAAGGCATCGAACTTGTTTTTCAGTCCTTCCAAGTATGCAAGTTCAAATGTAAGATTCATTCCCATTCTCCGAGTCAACCTTTGATGCCAGCAGTGAACAATCATTCTAATTGGCCGTGACAATGCTGATGAAAACATTTGAGAACAGGCCGAAAAACATGGATTGGAAAATTGAATCAATATCATTAATCATCCGCAGAACTCTCATGATAATCAGTTCTGCCTTATATTAGGAGCCAAAAGGACAAGTGCATGATGGCTTCAGCTTTCCATGTACCAAGTTCAGCAGGAGAACACCTCTTTGGTGTTTCGTACCACGCAATAAGTATGCCAAAAACAACAATACCACAATAGCACAATTCTCTCAGGGGTTGGGGTTGGGGTTTTTTGGGGGGGATTAGTGGTTAGCATATCTACCTCACAACAAGAAGGTCCTGGGTTTGAGTCCCGGGCTTGGTGAAAACATTTGCATGTTCTCCCCGTGCTTGCATGAGTTTCCTCTAAGTAATTCGGCTTCCTCTGACAGTCTAAAGACATGCACATTAGGCTACCTGGCTGTTCCAAATTGCCCCTAGGTGTGAGTGTGAATGTGAATGGTTGTGTATGTAAGCCCTGCGATGGATTGGGGAGTTGTTCAGGGTGTACCATGCTTTTGCCTAGAGTCAGCTGAGATAGAATTATGCAGGATTACCCTAGAAGGATTAAGCTATTTGGCACTCTTCAGCTACTCCTAGGGAATCAAAAGGTGTTCCCAGACCAGACAGGATATATAATCCCTCCAATGAGTTTTGGGTCTGTCTGGTCCTCCCAGTTGTGCATGTCTGGAAAACCTCTAAAGGGACGTGATCAGGAGGAACCCTAATCCCACCCCAACTGACTCCTTTTGATGCATAGTAGCAGTGGCTCTATCCTGAGTTCCCCAGGATGTCTGGGCTCCTCACCCTGTTTCTACGACAATGTCAGTCCTTCCTGCTTCATTTTGTTACAAACATGGCACAACATTGACTTTGGAATTCCGATGATATGGAGGTTTATTAGATTCCAAACAGGCATAGTCATCCTCTCAGTAATAAGCATAAGCTCAGCATAAGCAGCCTCTCAGTATTTTTCAGTAGACTCAATCTTATTGGCTGCCATGGACTGGGGTGTCTCTAAATTGTTATTCTAGTGTTTACAGATTTATTGTTATAAACCTGTTATTCTAGTTTTATTTTGGATAAATTATAGCACCTTTGAGTTTTATTTGCATACAATAAATTTATTTGGGCCACAATTATCGACCCCAAAACTCAAAAATTTTATTGCATCATTACAGATCATCATTACAAAATCAAGTCTACTTCATACAGAAGCCTCGCAGCTCTATTCTCTCCACAAGACAATGCTTACTCTGTTGTAGTGAAGAGTGAAGCCAGCTATTACAATAGCAGGGGGAAAAAAACAGATCTAGAGTGAGGTGAGGCGGCAGGAACCTTAACATGAAAGGTCTTTAAAAAGCATCATGTGATTTTATGAAAGAAGAAGTGTGCCTTGCCCAATGTGAGATGGCAGCCTGCTGATATCTTGCCTGGATTCATCTCTGAACATCATGCCAGGCACGGAGGTGACTTTTGAGTTGTTCGGTGGGACAATAACAAGAAACTGCTGCCCTGATTGTTGGCACTTTCATCAGGCCCTTATGAAACCTTAGCTACTTTTTTTTCCTCCCCATAGTAATTCTGTCTGGAAACTTTAAAGGACCTTGTAAAATAGGAGCAGCTGAGTAATTTTAGAGAAACTACCTCAACTGGAAAGTTTTTATGCAAATCTGTGCAGAGCCCGGGGTCTGCGCTGCCTGCTCTGGCTGAGGGTGTTTGCGCAGGATCCCAACATGCATTGCCATTTTTGAAGTGGATCTACTTATGCGCTGTTTTTCTTGGCTATGATTTCTGTGTGGAGTATCCAGTGAAACAAAGTTCTCGACACTGCTCAAGCTTGTGTTTTCACTTTTATATTTATCTCAATATAAAACTGGTACAATAATTCTACTCAATACAAAGTTAAGTTTCAGCTTAAAAAGGATCCATTAACCTACAGGATGCTTGAGTAGAGATATCACTGTACAAAGGCAATCTTACCTCCACCTGCAGGTATGTATAATATTTGGCCTGATTTTTTTTATCAGAACTAATCACAGAATTGTTGTAATAGTGAAAGCATTATCACTATCTACATGATCTATATTTCCCTAACATTCCTTGTGTGTCCTTTATGACTTAATGGTTCCCATTCAGTTCCCTGGTATATCAAATAAAGAAGAAATACAATGTAATCTCTTAGAAATAAAATGGAATCGACTACAGTGTGAAACCATTTCTTTACTCCTGTATGCAAGTCTCTGTGACTCCTGCACCGGGCGCCATGATATTAATAAGCATCACCATCTTTTTTATTTCTCTTGAGATCATATCCGTTCTTCTGTTTCTTAACACTTGATCTCAGTCTTTTCCACTTTCTATGAATCAGTGTTGCGCTACCAAGTTATCATGCATGACAAGATTGCTCCTCTGATCTCGTGGTCTTGTTATTGTAAGTAGACACAGAACCAAAAGAAGACATAAAACAGGTGAATGAGAAATTCTAAGCCTGTGAGCTGGGGTTGTTTTACCAGGAAACTTTTGTATTCAGCAAAAATTAACTAATTATGGAAGATAAAACACATTGGATATTCACTTGTGACTGGGCCCCTTTAAGATAAATTAACTAATATGTCAAACATGTTAAAATGAAATATGCTTTCTGTTTGCTACACAGTCCTGATGTTCCTCTACAAATGAATTGATATTGTGTGGCCAAATTGTACAAAGTGTTCATCACTCATTCATTTGCCGAACCACTCAATCCTCATCCATCACTAAGCTCACATTCACACCTAGGGGCAATTTAGAACAGCCAATTAGTCCAATGTGCATGCCTTTGGACCATGGGAGGAAACCAACCTACCAAGAGGAAACCAACGCACGTACAGAGAGAACATACAAACTCCACACAGAAACGACCGAGCCCAGGACTAGAACCCAATACCTTTTGCTGTGAGGCGGACATGCTGACCACTACGCTGACATGCCACCCTGCATATAGTGTTATAAAGTGTTATTCTTCAGAAGAACTACTTGTATTGAACTCCACATAGAAACATCCTCCGTGGGTACGGGACTGCAACCCAAGACCTTCTTGCTGTGAAGCGGATATGCTAACCAAGGTCTTAATTACAAGTGTGCCTCTGTCCACCCAGTAGTATAAATGGGTACCAGTCCAGTAGAAATACTGGGAAGGTAACCTGCGATGGACTAGCATCCCATCCAGAGGAGAGGAAACTCCTAGTCGCTTCACGCTACAGAAACCGGGGATAAACACCGGGCTGATGAGTCACTAGGCTCGGGTGTAAAAGCCCAACGGACTTTACCTTTACCTTACAAATAATGTTAATAACCTCTGTGCAACATTGTAGCAACATTGACAATACATGAATTGTTAGCTGGGAAGGAATAACTATGTTACCACCGTGAAATATTGCAAGGAGCTGGAATCTGTTCTGAACTATGGATGTATAGTAGTAAGGCTTACATTCAGTTGCATACCGACTGCACTGTGATTCTGTAATTAGCCTTTGTACTGTTGTTATTAATCACCTAAATAGGTACAAACACTCTGGGAACAGATGTTGTGTCATACCATGTACTATCCGAACTTTCATGCTGAAAGATGAGCGTGTCTGAAAAGGTAGTGTGTAGTAACCAGATGCCATACTACATCACAGTAAGTAAACCTGGCACACAATTCAAACCTATAATTAAAGCAAATGAAAGGGGTCTGGCTTTTTAGACAATCTGTGACCTTTGAGAAGATGCAGGGACCTTTTAATAAGGCATCAAACCCTTTCGGTGTAATTTTATCCTGTGAGCAATTTGCAGTCAAGTCATTGCTGTCAGGGCGGCACGGTGGTATAGTGGTTAGCACATACGCCTTAGGAAGGTCCTGGATTTCAGTCCTGGGCTCGGCAAAGGTGTTTCTGTGTGGTGTTTACATGTTTTTCCCGTGCTTGTTTTTTCCTCCGGGTCCTCCGGTTTCCTCCCAGTCCAGAGATATGCACATAAGACACTCTGTCTATTCCAAATTGCCCTTACGTATGTATGAGTGAATGGTTGTGTGAGGGTGTGTTGGCCCTGTGATGGACTGGTGAGATGTTCAGGGTGTACCCCGCCTTCACTCAGATTTGGCTGAGATAGGGTCCAGGTTCCCTGTGCTAGGTCCAGGTTCCCTGTAGGATTACTCACTTTCACTCACTCACTTGCTGAACTGCTTAATCCTACAGAGCCTATCTCAGCTGACACTGGAGAAAGGTGGGGTGCACCCTGAACAGCTCACCAGACCATCACAAGGCCAGCACACACACCCATTTACACTCACATCTAGAGACAATTTGGAACAGTGAATTAACCTAATGTGCATATCTTTGGACTGTGGGAGGAAACTGGATTACCCAGAGGAAACCCACAAGAAAAAAAAAAAGCTCAGGAAGAGCATACAAACTTCAAACAGAAACGCTCTCACCAAGTCAAGAACCTTTATGCTGTGAGGTGAATGCGCTAACCACTATGTCACCATGCCACCACTAATAGGAATAAGAGAGAAATGAATGAATATAACATGTTCACCATTAAAAGACCAAGCAAGTCATACAGTAGATAAGTTGAGATGTTATTGATTCCCAGGCTTACAGTAAAATGTAATGCTAATGGGGAGGGACTATTCTACATGGCATTCATGTATCCTTAGCAACAGCATGCAGACACCACACAAGCTGTAACCTGCACCTGGGATCATACACAAAACCCTGGACATGTAAGGTAACAAACCCTTGCTGTACTGTTCTGCTTATGTGGTAAAACAGTCCCAAAGAAAGAATCTAGAACTTCTAAACACAGAATGTACAACGGAGAGGTTTAGGAACAAAGGATTTTACCTGATATTCATGAGTCAGTGTAAAAAAAGAAAGTATCTCCCATTTTGATGGCACACATTGACGAGCTTGTCTGTATTGTATCTTTGATGCCCTGTTTGAAAGGGTGTGTGGGGTCAGCCATTGAATGCTTTGAGTACCATCCGACACTCCTGTAGCTAATACTCCATGTGTCAAATTCCACAGAAAGCTAAACACCACAGTGTGGCTCATTTATTTTGCTAACCCAGTGCATAAAAATACACTCCAGTCTATAATACACAACAGTCCAGGAAAGTGGCTTAAATGCTGATGCAATACTTTTTTTTCATGTGGTTAATAACTCTTTAGTTAAAGCCGGCCACCTTTGGATGGCTTTTTCTTCGCAGCTTGCTGGCTGGTAAGACCTGGATTGCAAAACTTTGCCTGATGTTTGAGCTCCAAACCCTTCTCTCATGCCCACTTCCTACCAATAGCACTGTGCCATAGCTGATTCGCACAGTGCAGGAAAGTGACATTAATAATAAATATTTCTCTAATACAGGACACCACTGATAAGACCCCATAGCCAGCTGGAAATGGAAACTTTTGCCTGGCTCTAAAAGTGCAACCATATATACAGTATACGCTAACACACATCTCAGTCATAACATTAAAAACATTTTGAGCACTGACATGTGAGTTAATTGCATTAAACATTCATTATCTCATTACAGTGGCACCTGCAAAGGAGTGGGATGTATTCAATAGAAAGTGAACAGTGAGTTCTTGAAGCTGATGTGTTGGAAGCACACTGTTATGGTGGTGTAGTAGTTAGCGTGTCTGCCTCACAGCAAGAAGGTACTAGGTTCGAGTCCTGGGCTCGGCGAGGGTGTTTCTGTGTGGAGTTTGCATGTTCTCCAGGTGGTTGCATGGGTTTCCTCTGGGTACTCTGGTTTCCTGCCACAGTCCAAAGACATGCACTCACTCACTCACTCATTTGCCGAACTGCTTAATTCTACTAGTGTTGTGGGAAGGCTGGGTTGTGCGGGGTGAAGGCAGGGTACACCTTGAACAGAGCGTCCCAGGGCTAACACACACACACACAACCATTTACACTCACATGCACACATTTGGGCTATTTGGAATTTGGGCTGTGGGAGGAAACCGAAGGAAACCCAGGGAAGCACCAGGAGAACATGCAAACTCCACACAGAATCGCCCAAACCCAGGACTTGAACCCAGGACCTTCTTGCTGTGAGGTAGATGTGCTAACCACTACACCACTGTGCCACCCCCCTGAGACAAAAAGGCTAATTGGCTGTTCCAAATTGCCCTTAGGTGTGAGTGTAAGGTGAGGGTGTACCCTGACTTGAGAGTCCCCCAGCGACTCCAGTAGGATTAAGCGCTTTGGCAAATAAACAAATGAACGATGGCATATTTTAATGGCTAAACTGAATCTGTTCATCTCCAAAATGTCAGGTCTTGTGGGTGTGTTCCTAGTATGCTTGGGTAAGTACCTACCAAAGTTGATCCAAGTAAGGACAACCCGTGAGTGTCATGGGTGCCCAAGGCCCAGTGGTGCATGTGGGGTTAGTACGTCTGGTCTGATCCCACAGAAGAGCTACTGTAGCACAAACTGTTGAAACAGTTACTGCTGTAAATGATAGAACTCACAGTACAGTGCAGCTTGCCTAGCCACAGACCAGTCGGGTGGTGTTAATATTATGGCAGATCTGTGTATGTTTTGGGCTGGAGCTTTTATTTATGAACAATTCATTTTGGAGGGCATTTGCTTGTGCTGGGTTCAAAAAAGGAGCAGCCATAAATTGGTGTAAGCTGTACTAGCATTTGTCACTTTCGAACATTCTTGCCCAAACTCTGAACGCTACATTAGCGTCTTTCTCCAGTGTTGACTCAGTCTTTCTTTCCTCGAAACCGTTCCTCTAACAGACTGGAGGAACAATATTGTGGCTTATAATTGAGACACACTCAGTGTGACTGCTAGTTCACACACACAGCAATACAATTCTCAAGAACAGCTTGACACAGATTTTTGTTGAATAATGCATTGATAGTGTGTACTGTGTACCTTATCCAGCAGCCTGGTAGAAAGTTAAGGAACTCTTCAACTACACAAACATACATACATACACACACATACATACATACACACACATACATACACACACACACACACACACACATAC
>JBCNYH010000016.1:11967720-11982884 GCA_039654325.1 Tandanus tandanus | reverse complement strand
TGTATGTATATTGAATGTAAATGTAATTATGTAAGGAATGTAATTGTATGTATATTGAATGTAAATGTAATTATGTAAGGAATGTAATTGTATGTATATTGAATGTAAATGTAATTTTAAGGAATGTAAGGATGTTGTAGGTAAATAAGCAACATTATATGTTATATGTGTTATACAGTTGTCTTCAGAGGTATTTAGAGAATTTGTCGTTTTGCCTCTGTACATTACCACAGTGGATTTATAACAGAATTGTTGACTTTAAGCTTAAATTTAAGCCATGTTATAAAAACACTGCATTAAAAGATAACACATTATCGGCCAGTGCTGAGCGGTGTGTCACTAGGAAAATGCAGAGTGCAAAGCGTACAGCTGCACAAACAACAAGAGCAGAAATCACGGAAAACATTTATTTTGTGTTCCCAAGTCAACTAATGACAGGAAAGCCAAGCTGGCAAAACATTAGCTGAACAACATCTGCACAGGCCGTACTCTGATAACGTTTCCTTTAGGACACAATTCAGGAGTCTGTGAAGACCACTTCAACCAGACCTGCTATCGGCGTGACCTCCACGCAGAACTACATGGCACGAAGCCCAAGCTTTTATGTCTAAAGATCAAATCAAAGGATGACAATGGACGGCAGCAGCACCTCGCCAAAAGGAACCAATAAAAGGTAAAAGCTTTTAGTGTACTTGTGCTGGACGGTCCGATCCAACTACTTTACGTCACTTCGGGGGGAAAAATGGTTGCACCGCATTGGTTCAGCCCCTGCTATAATCCACGGGATAAAATTGCCCAGTATAGTGTTTTATGGTCATTTATATCAAAATAAGCTCTGTATCACTTAAACGTACTACATTATCACACGTTATACTGTAAGGATGACCAATACAGGTGCTCTTTAAGGTGAAATTTGTTTCCAGATTCCAGGTCACGAACTATTGTTGGCACGGTGCCATAGTGGTTAGCATGATCAGCTCACAGCAAGAAGATCCTAGGATTGAGTCCCAGGCTCAGGAGTTTCTGCATGTTCTCCTGTGCTTGTGTGGGTTTTCTCCGGGTACTCCGGTTTCCTCCCACAGTCCAAAAACATTCACATTAGGCTAACTGGCTGTTTCAACTTGCTTTACGTTTAAGTGTGAATGGTTGTGTATGGTTTTGGCTAGGGTGGTCGTTAAACTATGGAAAAAAAATTGTTTTTTGACTTTTTTGAACAGGGACCCTATAAAACGGTTCCCTTTAGTGTAAAAATAAAGAAACAAACAAACAAAAAAAAAAAATCAGGATTATTTGGAATTTTAGAGGTCCCTACCAGTCAATAACACTTAAGTATGTCTAAAGTTATTTATCATAATGCATTATTTTTTGCTGCAACAAACATTTACCAAAAATAAACTGATATGATAATTCATTGTCAAGCATAAAAGTTATGAATAACAGTCATTTGAAAGTGTAACTTGAGTAGTTCTGAACCAGAATTCAAAATACAGCCCAGACCATCAGTGTCTTTTTGGATAGCGCTGCCGGTACTCCTTGACATTTAACAAGAGGGACTGTTTTTGGTCTTCACTATTCATGTGCAACTTGTTTTTTTTTTTGTTTTGTTTTGGCTATACTGTATTAATCCCACAAGGGAAATTCTTGCCTCTGCATTTAACCCATCCAAAGTGAGCACACACACACTCGGAGCAGTGGGCTGCCACACACATTGTGGCTCCCGGAGAGCAGTTGGGGGTTAGGTGCCTTGCTCAAGGGCGCTTCAGCCATGAAAGTGGAGGAAGGGAAGGTGCAGCTCACTCCCCCACCACCACACATTTTTCCTGCTGGTTCGGGAATCGAACCAGCGACCTTTAGGACCCAAACCTGCGTCTCTAACCATTAGGCTATGGCTGCCCCCAAATAGTAGTATAATATAATATAATAGTATAGTATAATAGTATAGTCCTCCATCAGTGCCACTACACTTTCTGCAGTATCACTGACCACTCTCATGCTGCTGAAAGCGTTTCCTTTGTCCTAACTGTGGATGGATCAAGTATCATTCTCTTCATTAGGTCTTCTGCTCCCGGTGTTTGCAGACCTCTCACCATCAGACATTTTGTGGCATTTGATACACCTGTATATGTAGGTATATGCACATATATAGCTCAGTGTATTTACATTAGTTGTCTTTTGTGCACTTTATAATTGCTGCTAAACAGAGAGCTGCTAAACTGATTTTCGTTGTTCATGCAACATTGACAAAGATCTCTTATCTTATCTTACCTTCATCAAAGAACGCAGGAGAAACCAATTCCTCTGACAACTACCATAATATTCCACATATCTTTTTCATGGCAAGTTCTGACACTGATTTGTTCTGCTCACTGTAGCTTTTGATATCCTCAATGAGCTGAAGGTCAGTACGTGGCGCCAATGGTGCTGATGATGCTTGAAACCAGGCCTTGATGTAGATGACAAAAGTGAATTGGCAAATTGATGCAAGTCACTTTTCTTCTCTCTTTGTCAGCTTGAACTGACCTCTGAACATCCAGATTTTTAGAGAATATATGGCCTTTGCCATCCATCCAGCTCTGAATGAAATTCCCTTAGCTGGTACACCACCTAAAAATGTGATTGTTAACTCCAACAATTCTTGATAGTCGTCATGGGTTCATACTGAAGGAGCTGCTTGATGTCCTCGAGAGCCCAATGTTCTCTAATGGAAACATCATATTTTTTCCCAACAATATTGTATCTTGTAAGATCCTCATATGAGAGCCAGTGGGTATTACTCTTTACCCAAACTTCTCGTTTGAAGACATTGATCAGGTTCAATAGTTATTGTGTGGTGAGGGACAGAAGCAGTGTGAAGAAATGAGAAGGACACACAACATTAATTTTTGAGTCTCCGGAGGATAACAGTGGGAATCTCTGAAACTCCGCAGACATGAGCTCATCTGAAGATGCTGTCTGAAAGGTCCTGGTATCAAAGAGTCGCCAGCTGATTTTGAACCGATTGAAAGTTATCATTTCTGGACCATTTGAAGGATATTTCTAGGATGTGATGACGACATGCAAACCATAACAGGTTCTTCAAATTTTTGCTCAAGAAGGATGCATGCACCATTTGTTGCACCAGTATTCACAGATGTGGTGTCAGAGCACAGGCCGTTCACATTATCAGTAATGTTCCAATCAACTGCTGTATCAAACACTACTGCAGCAGAAGCTTGTCCAGTTTCTGAAATGAGCTTTCGCTGATCGACACCTACTCCAGATACCAACATGGGAACTTGCTTCTCAGATTTTGGTACGTTTTCTGACGCCGCTTTATTCTCTCTCTCTATGAATGGATGAGTGATTGACATTGACCTCTGCAGGGTCCTGACCAAGACCAATTCTAAAAGAGGCGGGTGATAGCATCACATGTCATGGAGGGGGTATGTGCATGCTTGCATCCTTCCCTGGTTGGTGGTAGTCGCGTGAGAGGGAAGGCAACACTTGAAGGGAGGGAATTGAATACGACTAAATTAGGGGAGAGAATGGGGTAAGAAACTGGGGGGGGGGGGGAAAGTGCTACATCACAAATTGTCCGCTCTGTCTCATACTTGTAAGGGTAGAATAGTGTAATCACCTCCTTCTTTGATGGCAATTTTGATGAAGGTAGAGTATGACATATGTCCTTTCAGCCACAAATCTGTTTCGCTACTTGTTGTCGGCTTTGATGTTCCAGCAGCAGCACTAGCCATTGCTAAGGATGTGATACAACAGTCTACAAAATCATGCCAGTGTATTCCTAGGCCTAAGCAATTACCACCAGCTCTGTATAGTCGGGGCACATCACAAGTCTGCGAACAACTCGGTGTACCATCCTTTTTCACAATATCTGCAATACACATACAACTTTCTGATGAACGTTTTGTTTGAAAATCATGTATAGAAATATGCACGCTGCTCAGAACATTAAGGTAATGCAAACTGAGAGGTCTGTGTTTATGGTAAATTGCTGAGGAATGATGAAATGAAAGATGACAAATCTGGCAATAAGCGACCTGATAACAGCTTCCCTCAAGACACTAAGATTTAAATAACTCTGATATTTCCCAGTACATTTTCATAATCTTTTATTATATTGCTCAGCAAAACGTAGGCTACAATCAAGAGTAACTAGAAGCACCCAGAGATGTGTATTTAAGACTATCTGAAAATGAACGACATGAAACCCACATTCCAGAGCAGATCTTCGGCCGCACAAAAAAAAAAAAAAAAAAAAAAAAAAAAAAAAACCCCAGGAAATTTAAACGTTAGGTAGGGACCTCTAAATTCGCGAATATTTTTCAAAAGTTTTTTCCTGGAACCCTAATTCTACCAAAAAATAAAAAATAAAAATTAGGGGTGCCCCGTGAGAAAACCAAACTTTGAAAAATAAGGACCACCCCGGTGTCGGCCCTGTGATGGTCTGGCAAGCTGTCCAGAGTGTATATCGCCGTCGCCCAATGTTGACTGATATAGGCTCCAGCCTCCCTGCGTCCCTCGTAGGATTAAATGAAATGAGTGAGAGTGAGAGAGTGACTGAACTGAGATTACCGACCACTCTCTCGCTCTCATCACGGTTTTAAGCTTTTATGGTGTTTAAAGTATGCGTTGGTTTTCTTTCATAATCGGTGTAGCGACAAGTCGTATGCATGTGGTGGGAGGGGGCTGATTTGCGGGGCAGCTGGTGCAGGGGTCATTGAGACGCGTGTACAGGAGAAAGCAAACGGTTTCCCAAAGACACCTGATTCCATTTCATTCCCAGGAGAAGACACCGCATTTCTCCTTTAGTTAATATACCTGGGAAGGGAAGGGGAACCGTTAAAATGTGCCCGAGACCTCGGCACGGCATACACAGCACATATAAACGACACTTTTTACATAAATATAGAAGTATTTCAGCACTACGGGAAAGTTAGTGAGGATCGATCGCTGTAATAGAGCTGGACCAGGACTCTTACCAGTCTGTCAGCACAGAACACAAAGTCCCCTCTACTTGTGGCTCTGTGGGAAACACATTCACACGTTAGACTGTAATATTGCACTTATTTCAGGGCATGCAGGACTCCGGACACTGGGGAAGCTCACTTATCCCTGATTATGGTCTGGAGCTCACGGATTTGATCCGTCAGGGGGAGAAGCTTCAGCTGGACCGGGGGGTCGCTGTGTACCGCGGCGTCACTCGGTCTCTCCGGCGCCTCGAGGTCAGAACCAGCGCCATGAGCGAACCGCACCTGTTTCACTGGGTTCTGTTCACACTTACTGCCACGTGCAGCCTGCTGATTATGGCACGGCATGTTATCACTCAGCCGTCTCTACCTCTACCGTGGCTGAAACGTGCAGCTGTTCACATAACAGACCAACTAATAAAGGACTGATGGGGACAACGTGAGCTCTCGCGCAGGCGGAACACGTGACAGCGCAACCTGCGCGACGACTTATGTTTTGGTCGAAAAGAGGCGTCACATCCTTTAGAGGTTGCTTCAGGGCGTCAAGACTGCGCATAACTGTGCAGAAGATTCACAATTTCTATTCTTGGAAGAAAGTGTGTCATCACACCGAGCTGTTCTAAGATACAGTTATCTTTCCGTGGTTAAAATAATTCTACTTCATAAATATGTCCGTTTACGATGACTGGTGAGGCATACATTCAGTAACCGTGTGTGTCTACACTGTTTGTATGCGCAGAGGCGTGTGGAAGTTGAGTGACTAGAAGGTAACACTGTTTAGGGTGTTTCACACACCGGAAGCTGCGTGTCCGCCATTTTGAAGGCATGTAGCATCCATAGAGATGTGTCGAAATCAGTCTGGACAGACACGCCAGTCTCTTCTTCTCTCGATTCTGTGGCATTTGGAACACCTTGCTATACATATGGTCAGAAAAAAAAAAATCTGCCACTTCCTGTTGTGGCGTCTCAGATAGCTTGTGTTTTCCTCATAACCCGTCGATGGAATCTAAGGTCGACAGGAGAACAGGCCCTGCCCAAGTTAATGCTAGGAGCCCAGTCTGGATCATATCAGTTTGCCTTCTTCCCTGAAGAAATAAAAGCTCGTGTGTTCTACTGATCAGAGATGTAGCTCCAGTACAGATCAGCTATCACTAAATTTGGATCCAGATACAAACGAAGAAGACGGCAGTCTAAAATGCTCATTTCTTGAGATTCTGTTCAAGTCTAAATCAATAAATATCTCAAATTTTGTAAAAAAAAAAAAAAAAAAAAAAATAGTCTGCGTTGATCCACTTACCTCTGACAAAGTGAGCAGAACAAACACGGACACTCTGGAGGTTCTTGTTTGAAAAGTTCTGTCCCATCCCTCCGTCGAGCTGAGCTCATTTTTTTAAGCATTCCTCGCCCTGGTTTGTTATTATTGCGGGTAAACAATAATACTCAAGTTCACTTGCTCTGTTGGAACAGCCCAAAATAGAACAATGAACTACCATCGTTCTAAATATAAACGTAAATACTGTATAACACTGGGGTAGCCCTCCAAAATGGCGTCCACTTCCATGTATGACGTCACGTGTAATTCCTCAATACATGCGAGGTCAATTTTTTTTTTATGCGCGTTTGGACGGTTTTACGGTAATAATCAGGCGAGCTCTTATCTACAAGTCTTTTAGTTAATGCAAATCACCGAAACTAATGTTCGTGGTTTTGTACATTATATTGACAATAAAACAGATGAAATATTATACAACACGAACATTTTATTCCAAAAGTGATGTTACGTGAATTAATTCATTAGAAATTCACTAGCGGCCAACTCACCAAGGCCAGGTGCTTACCGTAAAGCACGGTGTATAAGCGCACTAGGACTTGTATCGCAATATAGTTTCGATTTAATCGAAATCTGTCATGACAACCTCGAATTATAGCCTCTGGTTTACTTTCGCATTGGTTGTAAGTCCTAACTTCTTAGCGAATGCCCCTGAAGCAACCGGTGGCCCTGAACTGCAAACTTTTCAGTGGCTTCCGCGTGATCACGTGTCTCCATCATGGCGCCGCTCTTGGTCCCGGTGTGGTGCGGGTTCCACGTTCAGAGACGAAATTTAGCGCTTCTCCTTCACAGGTCCAGCTCGTATTACGCCTGGAGGAGTAACAGCAGTGCCAGCGATGGAGAATTCAAAAGGAAACAGAGGCGCTCCTATGAGGTACGCTGTAAGACTTGTGTAGGAGCCCACCGGAGCTAACGGCTAACGTTCAGTAACAACAAGGACGCAGGAGCTCGCGGTGCTCGCGACGCACATCTCCGAGTTCAGTCTCTCTCTGGGCTCTGTGAAGTAATTAAGTGCATGGCATAAGTTAATTAATAGGAGTTCTGATTAATGAGTAATAAGGGGTCAGGCAAATAAATATAAATGTATATCTAAAACCAAAAAACAACAACAGTTTGTGCCGCAAACAGCTCCCTGCTCTTCTGAGTGAAGTCTGAGTCCTGTCTGATTTACTGCAATCCGGTGGTCAAAACTTTACACCTCGTATTCAAATCCCGACCGGAACAGACGAATCAGATATGATTCAAATAAACAAAATCTAGATGTTTAGCTCTCAAATGATGCATATGTTCCACATTTGCCTACATTTACCGGGTTTATCAGCAATTGAAGTCAGATGTCACCATCTGCTGGTGTGTGTGTTTGTTAACCTTCTTCCGGTGCAAAGGATTAAACGTGTGTGTTATGAAAAGGCTTGTTATTTTAATGCTTATAGGATGAGCTGGAGTTTCTTTAAATGACTTCAAATGCTTGTACAAGTTGTTTTATTTAAATATATATATATATATATATATACATTTTATTAATGTATTATTTTTATTTATTTCCCATAAATTACTTTTTTTTTTTAAATTTGGCTGCAGTTATTTTATTCTCATTCATTCATTCATTCATTCGTCCGTTTTCTGAGCCTTAATCCTGATCAGGGTCGCGGGGAGGCTGGCGCCCATCTCAGCCGACTCTGGGCGAGGGCGGCGTACACCCTGGACAGCTCGCCGGTGCAGAAACGAGCTGAGCGCCCCGGCAGGTATTTTACTCGTGATTAATCATTCGAGCTCCCCATCGTGGTTTAGGAAAAATCAACCATAAAAGTCTTCTTTAAGTTCACGTTTCATCCCCCAGCATTTAATGTGTGGGATACAGTCGTCTCTGTCTGTCTGTCATTTCAATCCCGGGCCAGAAGTCAGAAACCAGTTGAGACTTGGCAGTTACTTCCACTAGACAGTGTAGGTGCGACTTTTGGTAATTTGGGATTTCATCTCCTTTTTTCTGACGGTATGGCTGAGATGTCATCTCCTGACGAGGTGGATGTCGCTGAATCAAATAGTCCCCTGAACGTTCCGTCTCAGCGACATCCACCTCGCTTTAAGTGCAGATTATACAATTAATCATAAAGTTAATTGGTATAAAGTTAATTGGTATAAAGTTAATTGGTATAAAGTTAATTGGTATAAAGTTAATTGGTATAAAGTTAATTGGTATAAAGTTGGACTAATTCTCAAGTCACATTAGCAGACAGTACGCTCAGCTTGTCACCATCACTGATTCTTATATCCTGGTAATTTGACAAAATTCTCTCCAAAAATATACACAGAAAGGTAGGCAGTCACCACCACCACCATTTTTTAAGGGTTTTGAGTGAGAATGGCGTGCACATGACCTCTGTTGTGCTTTAAAAGTAAAAATGTGACCCGTATCACAGCAAAGTGGGTGTTAAGTCAGAAACGATTCATTCTGAGTTATTGGCGCCATTTTGTAGTTGATATCCTGAGCTTTAAAATGATACCAAATTTTATTACATATATTGCTAGTTCTGGAATAAATAACCAAAACCTGCCCGGAATTTTCCGGTTTTTAAGAAAGAAACTCTGCAGAAAGTCACGTTCAAAGTTCGACTAAGTATTCAATAATTTCCAACTTAAAACCCAGTTTGCTGTGACGGGTCACAAATATAAATGTAAAAATCTCCTTTTAGTTTGTTTGTGTTAATGTGTAGTATATACAATAATCATATACTAAACTAATGATCCTATAATTTCACAGAGGAACCGATTGAAAGAAAGTTGTGATGGTGAGTGTCGGAAGAAATGCCCTTGTAAATAATGCTAAGAGAAGAGTTGGGAAACCCCATGGGGGTCAATGAGAGTCAGCTGGTCATCAGTGATTGGTTGTTGGGATCCAGTGATGAGTGAGTGATTGTTTGGAACATGCTGTTAACTTGCGCAAGAGCAACTCTGTACACACTGTTTCACCAAACCTGCTCCGTCAGCTGTTTACAGGCCTGGGGTGAGGTGTGAAGAGCTCGGGGCTACTCGTCAACAAATCCCGCAAAATCATCTTTAAAGGAATTTCTAACGCCCAGTATGTTTCCGCTTCTTGTTATTCTTCTGTTTCATATAAAATAGAGTCTCAGCACATCTTATTATTAAAAATAACGCATTGGAACCTTCGCCAAGGTCTTTTATTCCTCGCTACTCTCCTCAGACAAACAGAATATCCCTGTCTGGTACGGAAACGTAAAGGAGAATTGAACAGCTGATGATAGTTGGCATCATCTATGTAGTGCATAGTACAACCACCTCACAGCAAGACGGTCCTGGGTTCAAGTCCCAGCCTCGGTGAGTTTTTCAAATTTCTTCCTGTGTTTTCAGGGGTTTTCTCCAGGTACTCTGGTTTCCTTCCGTAGTCCGAAGGAATGCGCATTAGGCTAATTGTCTGTTCCAAAATGTCCCTAGATGTGAGTGTGATTGGTTGTGTTCAGGGTGTACCCCACCTTTGACTTCCCGCCCACTTAATATCTTACCCCCCAAATTACCTTTTTCCTAATTTGGATTTCTACTTTTTATTTGCCCCGCCGGGGCGAAGGCCTGAAGGATTATTTCATGGCTCTGTCCCCCCCATTGGTCCATCCATCCATCCAGTTCTTGTCCTCGAGATAGTGAGCTTCCCCATATCCCTGGGCGCCTTCTGAACTCTGAACTCTGAACTCAACTCCTCCTACAGCTTTTTTTCTGAATTTCTTTAAACTTGGCAGACATGCAGGACATGTACTGAAGGTACACATATTACCATATCATGGTGATTTTAAACGCAGTTATCTTACCGTTTATTAAAATCAAAATGAATGGAAAGCCTTCCAAACTCTCCTGTTACATTGAAAATATGTACGTTTTCGTCATCAGGTGGACTCTACGCTTTTTTCTCTGTATATTTTACATGAAACCTCCATTTGATTGTCTCGAGTCCGGTGGATCCGGTTGAATTATTTGTGTATTCCAGCATGAGCTGCTGTCTGAGCTCAGTTTTAGCTTGTTGGACAGCCGCTATCTCAATTATGAATTAATTATGAAGCTAAAACGCGGACGTGTGTGTGAGACAGTGGGGCGCGGAGGTGCGCGTAACAACCTACATGCCTTCATTCCATGGGTGAAGAGGTTTTAATAATTAAACCTCAGGATTTATTATCAGTTTTTGACGTGTGTAAAAGACTAGATCAACTTTCCGACTCGCTCTGATGAGGGAAAATCCTGTATTATACCAGAGGAGAGATTATGTGGGAAATCCAAGTTGAATTAATAATTCCGGTAAAGGTGAATAAGAAAAACACAGTTGACTGAGTAAACTCAGTGGATTACCTCATAGCCTATATATATTTCCCAGATGTCCCCTCTAATACATCCCAAAGAACCAGGCAGAGATGCTCTAAAGTGGTTCTCTCTAAATCCAGTGTAACGATCTGAGATCGGCCTGCTGTGAAAAGCAGCTTGAGCAGTAAGTACACTGACACCGGAACGACCATTTACATTTAGAAATGTTATGTTTTTGTAGTATAACGTGTGTGAAAACAAAAGTGAAAATAGAAGTGCACAGGACTCCAGATGCCGGAAATACCGCCAGCCGCCGCCTTAATTTGAAAGCCCCGAAAACGGGTTTATTTCTATCACTAACTGTACTGATGGAAGTTAACCGTGTCCTGGTTGATTTTGGCACTTGCGTCCGGGGCAATCTCGCGACAACTTAGACTCGTGTCTGGCAAATTTCACTCGCGTTGCGCAATCGCTAATGAAGGAATTTCAAGCCCTGGTTTAGTCGGCATAGAAGGACCCAGTGTTCTACATGTCCTATAGCGAGGTATTCGGGATTCAGCCTTTGTGTTCGAACAAACATCTGAATAAATAAATAATCAGATATCAGAGTTCACAGTTTCTTTCAAACCTTCACTCGCAAAACTCGACTTTGTAGAAGACGAGACAGTAATTAAAAGTAATCATTTGAAAGTGGTTCATCAGCCTGATAAACATCAGTTTAAGTGATATTTCTCTAATTGAGTGTGTGGTTCTGGCACGCAGTTAATAAAGTGATGCCTGATCTTTCCACCCACTGCAGTTTAGTGACTTGACGGTTTGAGAATAAATAACCAAGCAAAAGTATTTTAATGTGTCGATAAATGCAGAATCAATCATTTTTAAATAAAGCTGATGATTTTTCACACAAAAGTGAGATCCGATGCATGGATGTGGGGACTGTAGAGGTAACTGCTGTTGATAGTTTTAATACAGTATATCTTCTATCATCTGACTTATTTGCCAAACCACTTAATCCTACTATCAGGGTTTCTGGGAGGCTGGAGGGCTATCTCAGCTGGCACTGAGCGAAGGTGGGGTACTCCCTGAACAGCTCAGAAGCCCATCGCAGGGCAACATGTACATACACATACACTCACATCTAGGGACAATTTTGAACAGCCAGTTAGCCTGATGTGCATGTTTTTGGACTGTGGGAGGAAACCGGAGCATCAGGAGGAAACTCACACAAGCATGGGGAGAACATGCAAACTCCACACCAACCCTTGAGCAAAGAACTTGGACACAGGTGCCTCTTGCTAATGAAACTTGGATTACCTGCCCCTCACAGCCCTCCACTTCCCGATGAGAACTCCTAGTTTTTATACACCCGTTTCAAAGAGGGGCGTATTATGTTAACGCGCTGTACGGGCGGTTGGGTGGTTGGGTAGGCGTTGTGGACACTCAAGGTTTCTCGACAATAACTTGAACACAAATGCTCTGATTTAAATGAAAGTACAGAAACCATACTACAGAACTCTATTTAAAACGAGGTTCAAAGGTCAAGGTTACTATATCATTTTATATATTTCATTGAATATTTGTTTTCCGCAGAGTAGAACAGTAATATTACAGTACTGTGTATCAAACGGGCGTATCTTGCTCCCTCTGTTTTCTTTACAGTGTATTTTCATAAAAATTTAAAAGTAAAAGAAAAGACGTTTAGAGTTTTTTTGCCTACATTAAGCTACATTGATAAATATAATAATGCAAGTACACACTTTCAAATGTCTCTGAACATTTTGTTACTTTAAAGCATTCAAACTCTGTGATGTAAAACAAAAACGGCAACATAGAATCATATATACATCCCAAAGAAATAGTCAACAAAAAGTGAAAAGCAAGTGGACTGCATCAGAACCAGGAGAACACTTAGCACATTTTCCTCTTATGTATACAAGCACACGCTAACTCCAACCCGTCCCTGTGGAACTTGGGTCACAGCTATTTCACTTTTCCCCTCCCTTATATTTGGTGAGATATCCAGAGCACTTTTTTAGCTCGCGTGATCACCGAGGCTCAGTGGACGGAGAGCTGTAGAAATGGGTTCTGTCCGATTTGTTATTGCGAACCTTACCTTTGGAAGGAAATGACAGAGGGTCACCGAATTTGGTTTATGGGTCCCCTTGAGGAGCAAATAGGCTGGGATTGTATATGGGTCATTTTGACCTTGTTTCAGGGTCATTTTTTAAATATTGGACTTAAATGGACTTGCCGGCAGGAGCGTCTGGACCCCTGTGGGCTTTTCTTTTTTCTTTCTTGTATTGTTTTGTTGCCACATGATTGGCTGATTAGTCAACTGCATTTTTGTACAGGTGTTCCTAATGAAGTGGACAGTGAGTGCATGCTATAGCGTTTTATATATAACTACATAATTATTTATTATGCAGCAATAATTTCTTTCCTGGTGCAGCGACTTTGGATAGAATATTCGGCAAGATGTTAAAAATGAAAAATGCTGCCTGTTTAAAGAACTAACGGACTTGATTAAAGATCCAAGTGTCCCAGTATTGTACCGTACTGGTTCCCACTGGTGCTGCTTTAGCACGGCCTGTCTTCACATAGAGAATATGGAGCATTGTCGCATTGTCACATGACGGCAGCTGTCAAAGCAAATGTTTGTCACATTTTGTCACTTGTGCCAAGAGAAGATAAGACTGCAAAGGCATTCCCTCCCTCCACCAGTGAGATTAGGTAGCCTGAGCACTCGCCGGTGCTTAGTGAGTAATAACTGGGTCTGTGTCTGCAGATTATCAGCACTCAGGCTTTTACAGAAGCCGAACACTGTCACTTCTACAGCACTCAAGGAGCTCGAGTGGCTTTCTCGTATTGTTTTAACAGACACTTATTCGTTAGTCCTTGACATTTCCTCTTGATGGAGATCCAGTTCATCGGGCCATTCCTAGTGCTGTATTAGCTCAAGTGAGGTTTGGTAGGTGACCCATTACAGCACGGAGGGATCGAGATTTACTTATATCATAGAGTTCAGGGGCACAAGAAAACTTGGACACCCAAACAGCACACCACTTGACAAGAAGTGCACTCATGAGGGCTTATGTGCAATAATTACACACCCTACGGAAGTGTAAAGGGTGCCTGGGTCAATTTGCAGAATAGAAAATTAGGTTTTAAGATTGTGGGAAAAATAAGCAATACTTTCTGAACGCACTGAAATCACACCCATTCGGCAAAAAGGTGCAGCCTTCGCTGTTTCAGATTCTGCTGTATTGCATTAGATATGCTCAATTCAGAGCCTACTTTACCCTGTGGGATTAACAAATTATTTAAATGGAAGATATGTTCCACCCCCCTCTCTTTTTTGACCCATAAATATTGTTACAGTGTTGAATAGCAGCTTTAGACGACACCAAGAGTGTCAGATAATGAGGTTAGCGCATGTTTAAGTTTTCCCTCAGGGCTGTTTGAGCTGGCTGTAAACACAAAGTTTTTGCAAATGTTTTACTAGTGCCTCATGCCGTACTGGGCCTTCTGATTAGCTGACACACACACACACACACACACACATACATACAGTGATATTTCATGCCCAGAAAGCAGAAAAGCCATAAATAAGAGGAGGAAGCCAAACAGGCTGTCCAGCATGTGCACTCAAAATTAGTATTTTAGAGGGAGGTGGGGAAGCAGCTTTCTGAATAACTATGGAGTTTTTTGGGTTAGGAATCATACTTTGGTGCTCCCCCGGTGTCCGACATGAAAAATAGGTCTGAAAATGAGTAAAATATCTGATCTTTAAATAAAAATATAATCCACGGCTCATTACTACGTCTGTGCTAACATAGCCTTAGCAATGCCTAGCTAACTATTAGATATTCTGCTTATCCACCAGGGTTGTGGTGGATTCTGGAGAGGGAAGGGGCAGGGTACACCTGCAGCTGGGGGTGGTTGGGGGGTGGTTGTGTTTGAGTATGTTGAGCATGACTCCAGTGTGTTTCTGACCCACCACGAAAAACCTGAAAACAGAAATGATGAAACACTCCATAATTCAGTACAACACAGTTCAGACTTCTTCCATCAGCTGTCTTTTCTAACATGTAAACTGTGTTGAGAAACTCCTCTGCGAATGTGCTTTATGTGGACTTTAAACTGTTGCCATAGAGCTGGAAACACACTACTGTTATAGAAGGTCTGTGTGCTGTAGCATTACAATTTCCTTTCACTCAGACTGTAGGTGGTTTTATGCTATGTCTTTACTCGCGCTCTTTTATGTTTATTATTGCGAGATGATTGTAATCAGGCTTCTGTACCAGTCTGTGTGATTGGTGTATTTCCTGTCATGTTAAATGATTAAGACGGCGAGACAGCACATCTGTAGCTCTTCAACCCAAAATCAAATTTTTTTAAGTTTGCTGTCATAAATAGTAAATAAACGCTCTGATCAGAATGATTGCATGCTAATTATTTAGGTACATACCTTTCATTCATTCATTCATTTTCTTCCGGGGTCGGGTCGCGGGGGCAGCAGCCTAAGCAGTGAGGTCCAGACGTCCCTGTCCCCCGCCACTTCCTCC
>JBCNYH010000016.1:11933555-11945861 GCA_039654325.1 Tandanus tandanus | reverse complement strand
CCTCGCCCAGAGTCGGCTGAGATGGGCGCCAGCCTCCCCGCGACCCTAATTAGGATTAAGCGGTTCAGAAAATTAAGGTTGATTATTTTATCATGTATCATTTATCATCAGTTTTATTGTATATATTATTTATAACACACCCTTTTTTATGTGTACTGTGTTAATGCTTTGAGGTGTCCAGACTGAAAACTTTTTGTGGAAATGTCTCCCTGTGCTTCATTAGCACTACTTTTACTCACTTTGTCTTTGTTTCTTTTGATTGCTGCAGTGTCTCCATCACTTATCGACATGGACATCCATTCAAGGAGACGCCAAACGACAAATGCTGGAAGCCGTAAAAGTACTCATTTTAATTTTAACTTGCTTGTATCAAGGGTTCTTAAAATCTAAATGTAATCATCCATGCTTGGGAGTGGGGTTGAATTTTAATTTGAGATGAATGTGTTCTGTGTAGTTGGTTCTTTTTTTGTGTTCTCTCTTTTATCGTGTGTTATCTTCTCTGATATAAGCTTTTAACTGGTGTGTGTATGCAAGCTACTGCGGGTCATTTATTTCCCATTAAACAACACTTCTGGGTTGTTTTTTTAATTGTCTAAAGACTTGGGCTGCATTCAGAAAGTCCACTACCGTATTTAGTGTTTGCTACATTGAATGGTACAGTACAATATACTCCCAAGGGCACAGGCGTCAAGCTCAGGGCTTTCAGGCCAAATCCAGCCCGCCAACTCTGCTTTTATAGGATGTGCTTATTGTACATTCTTTGCATCAACAGTTACCATGCGACGTAAATCATCCATCCAGTAGGTGGCGGCAATATATCAGAAAAGATTGCAAGCTAGCTTTTGTCCTCTTAGAGCTGAAGCGAACCGAACTAAAGATGCAAATATACTTAATAAACATGTACACTTAGTAAATATAAAAATTTTAACTTCCACACAAGTTTTGAATTATGATGACCAGGTTTTTAGCCTATTGACATAATGAATGTAATTTGTTGACCACACTTATTTAGATTTTTCTATGATAAGAGATCAAACAAAAAGCTGGGAATTATATTGAAATGGAATGAAATGAAATGAATGGGAAATAGGCCTCAGTAGCTGTAACTACTAGATCCTTAGTGATTGTTTGGCCCTCGATGACTCTGTAAATGCAGGGAACTGATTCCCTCAGTGGAACTGATTTTGAAGCCATTGCTCAAGGGGATTAAAGCGGACTGCTGTTGAAAGCGTTCTAAATGTTCATATTGGTCAGTTAAGCCCAAGAAAACTTTATTGGTATGACTGTTACAGCAACATTGTCAAAGCCACATACATGCACATCTAAAAGGGGAAATTAACGTCATTATGTTGAACAGAAATGAATTACAGTATTATAATTAAATAGGGCCATATTATTAATAATCACAAACAGAAATGTTGGTGTCATGATTATCTGCCCTCACTGGCTGTTCCCTCAGGTTATGGCAAGCTGCTATAAACGTGGCTGCCAAAGAGGACAAATCCTTGTTCTAATTAAATCCTTGCTGTTGGTGTTATGTGCCAAAGGCAAGGTGACGCTTGCTTTAATTTTGCAAATATTGCTTGAAAATATATTATAAAAAAGCAAGATTTTTTCCCCCCATATTAAAGCAGTAAATGATTCAGTTCAATTCAGTTTTGTGTGTGTATAGCACTTTTTACAGTTGACATTGTCAAAAAGTAGCTTTACATAGTAAAAACAAAGTTAGTAAAGAATTGAAACATTTCTCTATAAACCCTACGCATCCCTAATGAGCAAGCCCGTGGCGAGGGTGGCAAGGGAAAACTCCCCCAGACGACACGAGGAACAAAGTTAGGCGTTTTATCTGAGGTGTGGGCTTTCAAACTTGTACACAGAATTTGAAAATTCATTAATTATGCAAACTTTTTCAAAATCTGATGGAGCTCGGTGGGCCATTATGGTGTTCGGCACCGTGCGTCCTTCTGTTCACGTCTATTCCCACAGCTCCTAACGCACACATTCCCATTTCTTTCTCTTACCTGCAGAGTTAAAAATGTTTATAGAAATATATCGTCAAGTTTACTGTGCCAGTGTGCCTTGTGGTGATTGTCTAGTGGACTGCAGGGAATGAAATTTATAGTTTGGATTTCAAACAGCGCTGCAAAAAGGGAGCAGCCATAGCCTAATGGTTAGAGAAGCAGCTTTGGGACTAAAAGGTCGCTGGTTTGGTTCCCGAACCAGCAGGAAAAATGTGTGGCGGCGAGGGGAGTGAGCTGCACCTTCATGGCTGAAGTGCCCTTGAGCAAGACACCTAACCCCCAACTGCCCACAATGTGTGTGGTAGCCCACTGTTCCGAGTGTGTGTGTGTGTGTGTGTGTGTGTGTGTGTGTGTGTGTGCTCACTTTGGATGGGTTAAATGCCGAGAAAATAATTTCTTTATTAATTTAAGGGATTAATACAGTATAAACTATAAATAGACTATAAATGCATTTAAATGATGAAAATATCGTGACTAATATTTATATTTGTCTTTCAGCATTTAAAGGTCCCAGAAAGAGCGTGCTGGCACGGTAACGCAGGGGGAGGTCTGAATGCAGACCCCAAGAATGTGGTAAGTGCTATTGTTTGGAGCTACTCTGTAAAACCATGGTGTATAAAAATACATCTTGCATCAAACCTTCAGGCAGCACAAGCCTTTTTTTTATTTATATAAATCCCCTTGGCCCCTCATAATACGAGGGTTTAGTCATTAGTATGCCCTTCCACCCATCTGTAATCATTTCAATTCAGGGTCAGAACTAGGAATCCGTTTGAGATTTCTTCATCAAACTTTTCAGTTAATTCTACTCGGCAGTGTAGTTGTGCCTTTTGATATTGTGGGATTTCTGCAATGTGTATTTTCTGACGTGGAGGCCGGGGAGATATGTCATGTCCTGATGAATCCTGTCTGATCTTTAAACATTCACTTGTGATGACCCTGTGCCCACTGTTGCCTCAGATTCCTCTCCAGGGCTGCCAGTTTTCAGTGTGGTGCCTCGTCTTCCCCAATGTTCTCCATGTCGTCTGCTCTAAGATCTTTCAAATATTGTATAACATTATATTATATACACTATAATATTGTAAAGAGTGGTGTACAGTACAGTTATGAAGATTTTAACCTTCCTGTTCACTTGAACCAGTCTCCTCTGACCTCTCATCAACACAGCTGTACCGCCTGCAGAGCCACCGCTCACTGGATGCTTGCTTACTGTTATGTGTGAGCGCCAGGAGATCAGTACATTCCCACAACCAGGCTGCAATCAGAGTGCCAGAGATTTCTTTTTTTATTCCAGTGTTCAGTGAGATATTACCTGAAGATCTTGAGCTGCTTGTGTAATCTTATGCATTGTGATGCTGCCACATGATTGGACTAGTTACATGAATGAGCTGGTATTATAGTGGCGCTCTTGAGCGGAACACTGTAGTCATGGAATATGGTTTGGATGGATGTCCCATGACTGTATGTACATGCCCAACACAAGAAACCCAATACGCTTGCCGTGTTGCTGGGTTGATGCTGACTGATTGTTACTTATAACTGACTTGCATGAGGATGTGCAGCAATTAAAAAAAAAAAGTAAAAAAAACATTTATTATTAGTAACAAAACCGACACCAAAACTAGAGGCTCATGCACCACTGCTCAGACTCGCACAAAATGAAAAACACACAATCTTACACACAATCTCCGGTAGGCAGATAAACTCACAGGTAAATAAATATTCATGGAGAAAACACCGAAATCAGAAGTTTAACAGAAAATTAACTCGTTAAACGGACAATTAAACTAACAAGACAGGTGATGCAAATGAAAGGGGAAATCAGGTGAAGGAAAGGTGGTGAAAATATTACTGTAAAGTATTTACGCTGGCTTGTTCTGAGAAAAGATCACTTTTTAATATTCTTCGCATGTTGCCTCATTGGATGCGACGAAGCACAGGTGTTGGCTGTTTTTAATTTGATTTATTTTCTCCCCTTTCCGTTCTGCCAGTCCCTCATTTTTTGTTACCATTCTGACAGGATTACAGGGAGTTTGCTCTTTTTTTTTTTTCTTTCTTTCTTTTTTTTCTTTTTTTTTTTGCAGCAGCAGCACTATCGGCAGCAGGTGGGTTGACGGCGTAAACAGGTTGGTTGGCACGCGCAGGCGCAGGGTGGCTCTGGGGAGCTGAGCTGTGTAGGATGCCAAGCACCACCTGCAGCGGCCACTGCTACTTTCTGCTTGGGCCATATGACACCGCATCCCTTGGCAGTCCAACCGTCTGCGTCTCTTTGTGCACTTTGAGAAGTCTTTACCTTCTAAACTTCCAAAAATGACCATCTCTCTTTCTTTTTTTTTTTTTTGAAATTGGAAACTTTGCTCGTGGTCAGAGGGCACTGCTGTGCTGATTTTAGGAGAGTGCAGTTTGTTTAAAGGTACATTGTGTAATATTTTGGAGGGTATATTAGCAGAAATGAAATACGTCGATGATGATGAAATATGTCAATGGATAAGTTTTCATTAATCTATAATCATTAAAAACTTTGTTTTTACAACCTTTAAATAAACTGTTTAGAACTACATGGGGAGCAGGTCCCCTCTCATGGAGGCAGCCATCTTGCATCGCCTTGTACTTGTTTGTGCAGTGCAGTAGCCTAGAACCATACAGGCTTTGAAAGGGGAGGGGTCGGGAATTAAATTTCAGTTGGTTGCAATTTGGAACCTCACCACTATATGCCACTCAATCTTACACACTGTACCTTTAATACAAGTCAGCTAAAGTTACCTGAATTGGTTTGGTGCACCTTTTTTGTGCAAAATCATCTCTAATCCAAGTGGTTACAAGACGGCGAGTCACAGTAATGTTCGCTCACATGCACACGCAACTTCAGTGTGATGTTTAGGTGACTGTATAATATATATATATATATATATATATAAGTGTATGAGCCTCTTTGGAAAAGATATGTTAAGGTGAAGGAGCGGTCCTGGTTTAAAAAAAAGGCTCATTCTCCACATTATTGAAAAGCTGAGCTCCCTGTAAGTTCTTTGAGTCTTAATTGTTGTAATGATGTTATTTTTTCCCTGAAAATCACTAAGAACATTGGAAAACTCACTGTTTGCCAAAAATACTGTCTCTTACTAATATAAGGATGCTGTGATCAGAGTTTTTGGCTCTGCAAGTGCAATTACTGGTGGACTTATTTTCTTGCAAAAAGGAAAAAGTGTCCTGTCATTAATTTGGGAAGAAACAAGAATTTAACCTAATGTAAAATAATTTTAATTAGTTGTTGTTTGGATGTTGTTCTGGTAAAAAAGTTTTATTCATTTGCTCAAACGCTTATTTTTATTAGGGTCACAGGGAGGCTGAAGTCTCTCTTAGTTGACTCTGGACGAAGGTGGGGTATGTCCATTGCAGGGCCAAAACTCACTCACACCATTCACACCAGGGGGCAGTTTGGAACAGCCAGTTAGCCGACTGTGCATATCTTTGGACTGTCTAAGGAAATCGGAGTACACAGAGGAAACCCACGCATGCACAGGACATGTAAACTCCACACAGAAATACCCTCACTGAACCTGGTACTCGAACCCAGGACCGTCTTGCTGTAAGGCGGGTGTGCTAACCACTACACCACCGTGCCTCACACTACAAAAAGTTTTAACTAACAAAAAACACTTTAGTATTAATTCCCAGAAGTTAGCACACGTCAAAGAGCTAACAGCCAATCAGCATCGTGATGCATACTGACGTTCATACAGACGGATGTACAACCACAGGTAGCCCAACAAGCCATGAAAAAGTAACAACTCGGATGTGTGGGGGTTTTTTTGTTTGTTTTTTTTCCCCCCATTTTCTCCCCCTAATTTTGTCGTATCCAATTCCAACCCATCAAGCATTTTCCTTCCCGATCATACGACCACCACCAACCAGGGAGGGGGTAAGCATGCACATGGCCCCTCCATGACACGCGATGCTGCCCCCCCACCTCTTTACGAACTGTTGCGCATGCGTATCTGGGGGCAGCCTAACACACTCGGAGGGAAAGCGCTATCCGCCCCCTCACACGAATGAGCTCCCAGACGTCCATGACTGGCTGGTGATCGCAGTGAGTGACAGGGAAGTGAACGTGTGCCACCCCTCCCTCCCGGGAGAGCTCAGCCAGTTTGCTCCCATGGACTCCCGGTCACGGATGGCTGCGGCATCAACCCGGATTCGAACATGCGATCTCCGGGTTGAAACTCAGATGTATTCTTAATAAGTTTGTTGCTCAGCTAGCGGTAGCCGTCGGCCTGTGCGTGGGCTTTGCTATAAGTAAAAATGTGCTCATTTTATTTTATCATCCATTTAAAAACAAATGAATCTTATGATGGTCATGAAGGACTTCAGCATGCAGCTTCAGTGAGCTTTCAGATTCATCCCTTCAGATAATTATCAACTTTATCAGGAGGTGAAGTGTGTGTGAAGAAAGGAGACACTGTGACAGAGTCAGACGTGGATACTCTCATTCTAAATCCGCATCCATCCAACCATCCATGTGCAGAACAACTTCATCCTATTAGGGTCGCGGGGAGGCCGGAGCCGATCTCGGCTGACAGATTATTGAACAGTCAGATTATTTTTTGTAAAGCTTTACATTTCAGCCCTTGAGTTGATGCCGTGTATTTTGTTTAGATGACTTATGTCCTTCTATCTTATTAAAATAAAAATAGCACAGAATTAACTTTTTTATTTTTTTTTTTCACTCTAGCTGAAGGAGGTGGACTCGACTAAGATCTTGTCAGCCATGTTTGCATATGTTTGGCCTAAGGATCGCCCTGATCTACGAGCTCGTGTAGCCATCTCACTTGGTTTGCTTGCTGCAGCTAAGGTAGGTGGATGTCACTGAACCATGACGATGTCTAGTAATTTGTCATTTCCTTCAGGGTGTTAGACGTTACATTCATTATTTGATGCCTGTGGTGTCACATCTAGCTTCAGTGATCTCGAGCCCTTCTGATGTGTGCTGCTTTGTGAATCATTTGAAAGAGTAATAGACCAGTGCCTTTGTGAAACTTTTTTCTAAAGCGACTTAACAAGCAACGAAGAGGAGCGTTACAATTTGGCTGTGTATTTGTTTCCCCTTTTTTATAATTTGTCACTAATTTGCACCCAGAAGAAGATTGACAAAATTGCGAATGGGGTTTATTTCCGCTTTTCCTCACTTAGCATGAGCAGAAATGAGCTGCTGCTGCATGCACGCTCTATTGTTGTTCCCCATCGCTGAGCCCAGGCACAGTAAAACGTAGTATACCGTATTATTATGGGTCTTTGAAGATTCGTGCCTCCAGCAGGATCAAGTGCATCGGAAGGGGGTATTAATATCTCGTAGTGTGTTCATGCTGGAGTTTAGGAGAGGGCATATCTGGAAACCTAGATAAAGATTGACAGGCGTGTCCGAAACTGATAACGTCAGCGTTTTATCAGCCTGTCTGGATCCGTGCCACCTAATCATGCTGGGCGGATTCCTGTGAGGAAAGAATATCAATCAGGGGTTCTTCATTAAAATATATATCACACTGAGAAAGCTTGAAAAAGTGTTTTTGTGGATTTTCAACCACATTCAACCCATCTGGTGTTATTCTCCTACAAGGTTGTTCTCGTAATTAAAGTTGAGTTCTGTCTCGTCACCTTCAGACGTGTTCTTTACTGAAAAGGGCAGCACTATAGACGTATGGAAGTGAGACTAAAACCTGAAGTTATTAGCTGGGTGTGAGCAGCAGGTTCTCTTTTTTATTCAGTAATTGGTAAATGAGATTTTTCTTGCCTGGTGCAAAAATAATTTTGATGCTCTATTTCTGTTCATAGCAGTTTTTGATTCATGATTGTAGTTAAAGGTCGTTTGCTTTGTGCTCAAGCTTAAACATGTGGAAGCCTCTTCGTGCTACTACAGGAAAAAAGTCTGCTTGTAAGTCAAATTTATGAGATCCTAAGTCATAATCATGAGCTAGTAAGCTGTAATTGAGATGCTAAGTTGTAACTGAGATGCTAAGTCACTATGAGTTAGTAAGTTATAATGGTAAGTCATAGTTATGAGATCCTAAGTCATAATTGAATTGGTAAGGTATATTTGAGATGCTAAGTACTAAATATAAGATGTTAAGTTTTAATTGAGTAAGTAAGTCATAATTAAGATGCTGAGTTGTAATTATGAGAGGTTAAGTCATGATTTAGTAAGTCATAAGTATGAGATGGCAAGTCATAATTGAATTACTAAGTTATAATTATGAAATTCTAAGTCGTAATTGAGATGTTAAGTTGTAATTATGAGAGGTTAAGCCTTGAGTTAGTAAGTCGGACTTGACATGCTAATTCGTAATTGAATTAGTAAGTTATAATTATTAAATGCTAAGTCGTAATTGAGATATTAAGTCTTGAGTTAATAAGTCATAATTGAGATGCTAAATCGTAATTGGATTAGTAAGTTATAATCATGTGATATTAAATCATAATTATGTGATATAAAGGGATAATTGAGATGCTAAGGCGTAATTGATTTAGTAAGTCATACTTATGAGGTGCTAAGTCATAATCGAACCAGTATGTCATAATTATTACTTGGTATCTAAGAATTTTTGCTTACAAAGCAACTTTTTTTCTCTCTAGTGACAGAAATGGGCTTCCATATAAACATAACACAAGGTGAGGGGGAAAAAACCTTCCCCAGAAATCTGAATGTTGCCATTCACTTAAAAATCCATCCTTCACTTTTATAGGCAGAAGGGTTAAAACAAAAGTGGGAGAGCAAAAATGAAGTATAAATGGTACATCGCGTAAATACTCCGGCTCTGTCTAATGCAAGGCAGAGCTCGACAGCCAAGCAGCTGTCCCCAAGCTTTTAATTAGCTTTAATAACCATTTCAATTCCATTAGCGAATGCATCAACCAACTCATTTTCAGATCTGTCTAGAGCAGTGTGTGCAGAACACTCTGTCCCTAATGCAGTGCCACTGTGTCGCTCATCAGCATGCTTCCTAAGCTCACACCACCTCTCACTTACTCTGTTTCCCTGGTTTTCCTTTCTCTTTGCTCCCCTCCCCATTCTCTCCCATCCTCCAGCTCACCAATGTGACGGTGCCCTTCATGTTTAAATATGCGGTAGACAGCCTGAACCAGATGTCGGGACACATGTTGAACCTCAGCGACGCGCCAAACACGGTGGCCACCATGGCAACGGCCATTCTCATTGGCTGTAAGTAATCCTACCCCCCCCCCCCCTCCTGACTGTGCAGGTGTTTGACTTCATCCCAGGCAGAACAGCATCCTTATGAGCCAAGTGACCTTTACCTAGAAAAATTGGGATCCATATTGCTTTTAAACCATTTTGTTGTTTTAGTCCCCGCCACATCTGCCAGCACAGATGCTAATTTAATTTAGTGTTTTATTGGGTTATAGTTTTATTTCCTCTGATGAGGAGCTCTGCTGGCCTGCCTCGATCTTTACGCCATTGACACCTCTATCGGTCTCCCAGCTCGTATTTCAGATTTCATGAATGGGACATAGCAAAGACGTGCAGCGCTAACCTGATCAGCATGATAAGACCAGTGAGAACATCAATACAGCATAGGATAATACTCGATGGCGTTGCTGTTGTTGACGTGGACAGTATGAGATGCTGTAAAATACAGCTTGCGTGTGTATGAATGCACAAAGATTTAAAGTAGGTTAAAAATTTAACCTACTTGCTTATTTGCGGGCTCACTCGAGGCAAATCAAATGAACGGAACGAGTAATAGCAGCCACTCACTTTGCAAGAGTCATTGTAGCATGCCGTCCAAATGTATTGTCACTTCTCCCTGTGGCTGCAAATTTAATGAGAGCCATTAGGTTCTGTGCACACAGACCATTAATTGGAACTGTCTGTCTGAGCCTCTGCAGATATACACACACACACACACACACACACACACACATTTTTAACCTGAACAGAATTTGCTATCGCAGAAATTGTGTGTAGCATTCACCAGCTCGTGTGCTGATGGTGAACAGATTTATTTGGCTCGTGCGGAATTAGTATTTATTTTTGAGGGCAAAAAAAAGCAATCTCTCGCAGCACGAAGCTTTCGTTCTACCCTTTGCTGTCCTTTTGAGGCCACATGAGAAAGCCCAATGACATAATTACTTACTACTAGGGCGCAAAATACAAAAAAATTCCTCCTGTGTGATGAAATTCAGCGTAATATTCAGTAATCACATCTGTGACCGACAATTAAAATTACATTCATCCTTCCTGTTCTGCTCTATTAGTTTTGCAAATCACATGCGGAGACTCTGCTTATCTGTCTCAGATGGTGTGTCCCGGGCGGGTTCAGCACTCTTCAACGAGCTTCGCAACGCTGTCTTCGGCAAGGTGGCGCAGAGTTCCATCCGACGCATCGCAAAGAATGTCTTCCTGCATCTGCACAACCTGGACCTGGCATTCCACCTGAGCCGGCAAACAGGTGCCCTTTCCAAGGCCATCGACCGAGGCACACGCGGCATCAGCTTTGTGCTCAGCGCGCTCATCTTTAATCTCGGACCCACGGCCTTCGAGATGGCACTAGTCAGCGCCATCCTGGTGAGTACATAAAATAACCTTGAAATGATGTACTGATATACGTATATAATGTAAGTAAATATAGCTCCATTAACAATCATTCGCCGAAGGCTTGGTGGATGTTGCTGAGTACTCTACCCAACTAGAGATCATTCAATTCGGCGACATCCACTGAATAAGAGGTGAATAATTGTTTTAGTATACTACACACAAACATATAGAAGGAAATCTAAAACCTATATGTAGTGCTTTTTTCCTGCATATTTTACCATGAGAGAGGCAGGTCAGGTGAGCTCCACTCACTTAAGTGAGCATTAGCACTGTGTAGCTAACGGCATCTTTTGAACTCGTACATCGTTTTTGTATTTACTACACATAAACATAAGCAAACTGCGTTCTGTAATGGTGCGTTTGTGTACTCATTAAAAATTTTACTGTAATCTGTACTACAAGGAAACACAAGAAAAGCAAACTAAGACGAGTTTTTATGGTTATTTTTCCATTTTTAAAGCATGCCAATGATGATGCCACCTGTTCCAAGTAACTCTGACAAACTGAGACTGTCCATCATTTTGTTTCAAGTATTATCCACTCAAGGATGATTTTTTTTTTTTTTTTTTTTTTAATCCTCAGATAGCGGACCACTCAGATTGCACCGTTCCCGTATAGTATATAATATGTTATTCAATATCACGGAAAAAAAGTTAAGATGGCAGCTAGCAGGTATTATCTAACCTGTTAAGAAGGGAGATACAGAGGGGGAAGATACCAGATGTCACGTAAAGGGCATTAAGATATCAATCAGGTTTTAGCTAAGGAGCATTAGCTTGGAGATAAATGGAATTAAGATATTGATTAGCTTATAGTCCAAAAGCAGGACTTTTTAGGTTATAAGGTATAACATTTTAACTATTTACATTTCCATATTCTTATTAGGTTCTCATTGCGGGGTGAAAATATCAGAAACGGTCTCAAATGGTTATGTTTATCATAGAGCAAATTTAAACTACCTTTTCTGATCTCTTAATGTAATGCCCTGAAAGACCACACACTCCATATCTACAAGCGCTGTGTGATTAACCTCCTCAGCTTCATCACCTTCAAGTCCTTTAACGGTGTCTGTGCGCTGATGATTGAGACATTAACTCGGACGCATGTTAAGTGCTACGTGAAACAAGCACGGCTGCTTTTTAACCAGGCTGAAGTAGTTTTTCCCCTCATGCTCTATGGAACGTGTGTGTGTGTGTGTGTGTGTGTGTGTGTGTGTGTGTGCTTCAGTTAAACACTGCTGTTTGTCTCTTTGGCAGTATTATAAATGCGGCGGACAGTTTGCTCTCGTCACTCTGGGGACCTTATCAGCATACACACTGTTCACCATCGCAGTTACACAGTGGAGGTACAGTATCAGAATAACCCTTGCATTACATGTGTGTCATAGACAGTATCAGATGTATTTAATGGTACAGTTTCTGTAACAACACCGCTCCAAGACAGCAGATCGGGTTATAGCTGAGTGTAGTGCTACATTAAGAAGTTATTGATTCTACAGTAATAACTAATTCACTGGGACTTGTATAGTAGATGCTACACATAAACCATCTTTAATAGTAAGCAGATTTACTTTTTGCCAGATTTCCCATGTTTAAATTTTTAATCTTTGATCTATTGAAGTAATAAGTAATACAATAGTATGTAATGGTGTGTGTGTGTGTGTGTGTGTGTATGTATATA
>JBCNYH010000016.1:11909642-11919866 GCA_039654325.1 Tandanus tandanus | reverse complement strand
TGGTGAGAGGAATGTAAAAGAACCATTGCTGATTTTCGTCAAGAGGAGGCTGCATAGCCGTCAGCGTGTTTCTGCCCCGCGATGGCCTGGAGAGCTGTCCAGGGTGTACTCTGTCCTCGCCCAGAGTCGGCTGAGATGGGCGCCAGCCTCCCCGCGACCCCAATTAGATTCAGAAAACGAATGAATAATAATAATTACAATAATAATTATTTTTGTCCCTGCAATGGTCTGGTGAGCTGTTGGGATGGGCTCCAGCCTCCCTGCAACCCTAACAAAGGATAAAGCAAAGAAAATGAAATGATTTGACGGGGTTTTTTTTGTTTTGTTTTGTTTGTTTTTTTTGATAATTGGTGAAATGTCCAAACTTCTACGGAGCTCAGACTGATTGGTAATATGATTTGTAATAGGTGTTTAGAGTGTAGGTTTCACCTTAAGCATTTAATTTGTTTCTTTGGGTTTAAGGATGCAGTCCTCTTCCACAACACCATCTTCTACAATCTACAGTACGGAAACATCACCGCCCCTCCAGAGGAAGTATACGGAGTAGCCAAGCTTGCTGGTATCCATGATGCTATTCTCAGAATGCCTCATGGATACGAGACACAAGTTGGAGAGCGAGGCTTGAAACTCTCAGGTACAATCAAAAGTCTGCATTCTTAAAAAGATCTATTATGATTTCGAAGCTGCTGTGGTTTACAGAATGTAAGCTTGGAGATAAATGAATATATATATATTTTTTTGTATTAATGTTATTTTTAGATGTGTAATGTGTTGTTTTGACCTTCGGTTTGACACAGTGATAAAGCTGTGGACTGAGCAGAACAGTGACTCAGGGACGGACGAATCACTGGGCTGGCTGCCCGGAACAGGCAGATTTTATATTCAAGCTATTAGTTTGTAGAAACACAGAGCATGAGAAGGTCCAATAACCAGTAAAGGAAAAAACAACTTAAAATAATTAATTTGATTTGTTTGTTTAACTTTAATACATTTCGTGGTAGTGTAAGGCACCTCAATAAATATTATTATATAATATCATGCACACCAGTGACCTATGACCTTTTCAGAATTAGAAACGGGCGTGTATGTAGAACACTGATGAAAGTAAGCTCCACCTGAGAATTCATGTATGTGTATGTTCGTTTGTGTTCCTGCACTTAACTAGCTGAATAGTTCACTCTGATTGATTGATTGATTGATTGATTGATTTTATTACAAGTCATGGGACATTTACTGGAGCTTTTGCATGGTGCAAGCTTATAAATGAGATTTTTCCACTTGAATCTTCAAACTGTAAATGAAACGGCTAACGATGACATCAGTACCATTTCTTACTGCCAACATTTACGTGTTTTTTATTATTATATACTAATTTATTGAATGTTATTTCTGTAATCGTAGCTGCTTGCTATCACTGATGTTTAAACGAGTAGATATAATTGGATAAACTGTTGGAGATAAACTTTCGTCCGTGTGTGTGGTCATTTAGTAAATCTGTTTCACACTCACACACACACTGCCTTGCCAAAATAAGTAGTGCACTGTAATATTTTGTTGGCCTTTAGCCTTGCTTACAGCACCTAATCATCATGGCCTTGTTGCTTCATTTGGTCCGGTCGAGGCTCAGCAACATTAATGTGCAGTAAATTCATGTCAGCTGTCTGCCCCAATATACTGAATTACCAGGTTATCCCATCAGCACAGTTTTTCTTCCCTGATGGCACGGACATAAAACTGGGTCTCAAATAATGCATGAGTGGTTCCGGGAGCAGGAGGAATCATTTTCACATATGTATTGGCACCCCAGAGTCCTGACCTCAACCCCATTGAAAGTCTGTGGGATGTCCTGGAGAAGACTTCATTTTTTCTTTGGTCAGAGAGAGCGAGAGAGAGAGAGAGAAAGTGTTTATTTAAATAATTAGGAGAATTGTAGACTTTGGAAGATGATTCATTACTCAAAGTTCCCCAAGAAGTCCTGAGCTAATCGAGTTTTCATCCTGTGTGAATGCTTGTATTTGCTAATTGTGACAGCTGCTCTCATTATATAACAGAATACTGCTGCTGAAACGGTATACTAATCTCAAATGCTAACTCAATTTTAATAAGGGGTGCAGTGAGGATATGGGTAAGGTGTAGTGACCTGAACCTTCCACAGTTATTCAGGGTCAGAATATTTAACTGCCTGAAATAATAGCTGCTTGTCAGCAGTAATTACAGTTTTCAGTAATAATTAGCACAATTAAATGTAAATAGTGTCAATTGGGTGAAGTGAGTGTATATCATTATAGAATTATATAACAGTATATTCTATAATACCTTCAGTAATGACCTAACACCATTCTGGTTCCTGATAGGTGGAGAAAAACAGCGTGTGGCCATCGCCAGGGCAATCCTGAAGAACCCTCCTATACTGCTCTACGATGAGGCAACTTCCTCCCTGGACTCCATTACTGAAGAGGTTAAAAAATTTTTCCTTCAAGGAGCTTTTACCAGTTTTTATGTGGAATTCAAGAATTGCCATTACCACGTGGATGTGGCTGGAAAAAAGAAAACGACGTGTGGGTACCGTATCGGACATCTTTAGCTCCTATAGCTGCTTCTTGCCAGGAACTTCTAAAGTGCGGTTCTAAAATAAGTAGTTCAGGAAAGTGCAGGTGCTTTGGTTCAGGGTTGTGTTGCACTACTCTGTGGAGCCGTAACTGTGGTGAAAGTATTTGAATGAGTGTGATCTTGATTTTTTTTTTTGTTCCTGCCTTGTCCTTCCTGGAGCTTTGTAATCATTAAAAAATGCAAAAACATGCCTTACATTCTCACCCAAAATTTAGTTTCTGATCACTGATTTGCATGAGTATTTGCGTGTCGAATTTGAATGTGACCGTGTAATCATGTAGGAAAGTGGGCGCAACTTGTTCTAGGTGCAGGTTGTTCGGGGGCAACTTGTACCCATTGCCCATGTAAACGCGGCGTTAGTCGACCGCAGCATGAACTTACCAGAGCAAAGTGTTTTGCAGACTTCTCCAAGTCGAACAGAAATTGCTCAGCGAACATGTGTGGTGCCCCATGTAACTCCACCCACCTGAGGTCAGTTTGCATTCCGTATATGGTAGACGACCCTGGTGTACATCTTTTTGTGTATTTTTATTTATATAATTAGAAATCATGTCGATGTCACCCAAGTCTTTAAAAAAACCCACTTATGGGTATATAAGTGGGTTTTTTAAAGACTTTCAAGTTATCAGTTGAATCAACAGAATTTTTTTTTTCGTGACTGATTTGCTTTACCAATCTTTTTTTCTTTTTTTTTTTTGTACGGTTCAAAGTTTTAAAATTGTACCCAAAAAAGCTGAAAAACTTGTACTATTGAATCTGGATTTTTATAGAATCACGATACTTACACAATCGCAATACAAATCAAATTGGCACCCAGGTATCGTGATAATGTATCGAGTCGTCCCTGGTGCTTTGTGTCCCTAATAATGAGTTACACATTTGTTTTTATCTCTCAGTTCATCATGTGGTGTCTTCTCTAAAAATGTAAACTGTAATATGCCTTTTTTATTTCTATTATTAATATTATTATTATTATTATTATTATTATTAATATTAATACTCTGATAGAGCACATATAAATTCCTCTCAGTGCAGTTGAAGATTTTTCATATTTACATTTAAGAAGGAAGCACAGTGGGGGTTTTTTTCCTCATAAGGATGAGGCTTTATAAGTTATTACAGACTCGGGTAATGTTTGCTTTTGAAGGCTTTCACTTTTTTTTTGTCAACCCCCCCCCCCCAACCCACACACACACACATGTCATGTCACAAGGAAGTCCTCATATAAATCCTGTCAATCATATTATTGCTCGATATTGCAGACAAACAGGAAAGTTCTTGTTGAAACATTGCTGCGGGGGCAAGTGGAAGTTCATTTTCATGATAAAATTGATTGAGTTTATCTTGTTGCTTTCTAGAACATTCTGAGCTCTATGAAGAAAATGGTAACTGACAGAACATCAGTGTTCATTGCCCACCGTCTGTCCACCATTGTGGATGCAGATGAGATTATTGTGCTGGATCAGGTAAGATCACATGTATGGGTAATTCATAATTGTGTTGTTAACCTTGTATTTGACACTGATTTGTTACATATTTATTTATTTTTCACCATATTTTTTCCCCTAATTTTTTGTTGTATCCAATTCCCGCTCATCAAGTGTTTCTTCCTTATCACATACGACCATTACCAACCAGGGAGGGGCATAAGCATTCACATGCCCCCTCCGTGACATGCAGTGCTGCCACCCGCCTCTTCACGAACTGTTAAGCATGCGTATTTGGAGGCGGCCTAACAAAGTCAAAGGGAAAGCGCTATCCACCCCTTTTGTATGAATGAGCTCACAGATGCCCATGGACTGGCCGGTGATCGCTGTGAGTGACAGGGGAGCGTATGCCATTCCTCCCTCCCATGGGAGCTTGGCCAATTAGCTCCCATGGACTCCCGGTTGCGGATGGCTGTGGAATCAACCTGGATTCGAATTGTGATCTCCAGGTTGATAGTCATACACCTTGTCAATGCTCCACTCGGGAGCCCAACACTGAATTATTTATATAAGAGCTGTTTGTGTCTTGGACCATGTACACATACACTGTCTCTGTATTATTTTAATTAATTAAAGGGGCATTCATAGAGTGCAAGGTACCGCTGCCAGAGACAAATGGATGGTGGTGACAAGTGCATTGATTAACCTCAAAAATCTGCTTAAGATTCCAGAATTCATTATTATAACTTGGCATAGTTATAATGAAATGTCTCCCCCTAGTGTACGTCAAATGAACATTTTGTCTCAAGTTAAACAATAGGCATTTTGGGGATTTCGGGAATTTTTTCAGTATGATCCAGTGCACGGATTACCTGCGAAATTTAATGGTTTGTTACTTGGATCCCACCCTACTCGAGAAAAAAAAATTGTGGTTCTCTGGTTTTTGGTAAAGTACTGTGGAGTCTAACTTTTCTTTCTAGCACGAATGACAGTTAAACACGACGTCTCGGTTGTCTCTGCCTTTTCTTTTTGGCTCATGTTGTGATCAAAGTAGATTCAAAAGCAGAAGCAATTTACTGACAAAACCATTGAAAGCAGTCCATGAAACAGTCATGCTCTCACATCTTCTGCCTTCATAGTTCAAGTGAAAGCTGAGTCAGTCAAATACACACAATTCCTCTTTGGGATTTTGAAAGTTGAAAATACTTAAATAATATACTTTAAAATAATAATATACTTTCTAACCCAAATTCTACTATGGGTTCTCCTGCATGACCGCCGAAATTTAGATGTCTTCTCACAGCTCATGAGATTGCAGCCTGGTGATAGCAGGTTTCTGTCACTGTCATGGCACTTTCCTCCTCCTGTGGACATTTCCTAAATTCAAAGCACCAAAAAGGCACTCAGAAGCCTCGAACTTTCATAAATAATCCTACAAATAAAATGATGTCTTCTAAAAACAGGATTCTATGATTTCATGGTGTTATAAGAGCAGTGCGTCTCCTTTAAGGGCTAAATCAACTTCCCCCTAAAGGAAATAAATAAATAACTAAATCTCCCCTTTGTTTCCTGACTGCGCTCTGGAGTGAAAGAAGGAAAGGTTTCCAGTGAGTTTTCTTTTCACCGCCTTTCACTCACTGATTTTCACATTCATTTGTATCACCTGACTTTTTAGTTTAATTATCTGTTTAAGTAGTTCATGTTTGGTGGTGTTTTGCTCAGCAAATGTTTGTCTGCCTAGCTGAGCTAGATTGTGTTTATTCTGTGCGAGTCTGAGTGGTGGTGTATGAGCCTCTATTTTTGAGGTTTCAGTTTTGTTAGCAATAATAAAGATGGTTGGTTATGCCGCAGCCTTATCGGGTTTCCTCTGGGGTATGGACACGGGACAACCGTCCATGTTATCCTCCAAACCTATGGGGCTCTGCTCAGGAGCTTTGCTATAACTTAACGGAGATGTTGAGTAGTAGTCGACAAATTCACCCATGTTTGGAAATTGTTCGTCCCATCAAGAAATCATGATCATGGGGCATGCGCAGAACATGTGATTTCACTCCATTAGTTCCACCAACATAGGAAATGGTTCTGAAAAGTTGTAACAGTTTATCTCTGTGCTGAGAAGAACTAAAATCTAGTGTGTTTTTCCATCTGATTATTATTATTATTATTGTTCTGAGGATTACCAAAGACAAATCCAAAGCATCGACTGACTCTTATTTAAGACATAATTAAAAGTGCCATCCTTTCTTTTTAACGAGCTCATCACAGATTTAATAAGAAAAAAGATAAGAGTATGAAATTTAGGAGAAAGTGTTTCCATTGTGCACATTTTCCATGACACCATGAGAAACCAGACTTTAGTGGTGAGGTGGCCTTGAGCATCTCACTGGTAATAGGAAACTGAGGCCGTGTGTGAAGAGAGGAGACCTGTGAATCATATGCTCCGTCCTCTAAAGCTTGTTCCTCTCAGGAACAAAGGTGGGTTTTTTTTTTTTTTTTTATCTTTTCATAAACGGTAGGGATTTATTCATGCGGTCCTATGGACATAAGGCCACAGAACCGTATCATGTATAAGACATCACAAGTGTAATTCTCCTTCTGTAGAAATTAAAAGACATCATTATTTATTTGTGGTGGGTTCATGATCAAGAGGTTGTGGGTTTAAATCCCCATTAGACCCCCACCATGCTAAGACATTTGGGCAAGGTCTTAACCACAAGTGTGCCTCTGTCCACCCAGCAGTATAAATGGGTACCAGTAAAACTCTGGGAAGGTGACTTGTAATGGACTAGTGTCCCATCCAGGAGGAGTTGACTGGGGTCAAGCATGTGCATTCGGACTCGTCTGCAGCTACGCAGCCTCATATGCACTATTCTGCAATGCTCTGTGTTCTGACGCCTTTCTGTCACATCCACCAGTTTTTTTTCAGCAGTTTATGCTCTCCTGTGGAATCAGATCACACGGCCAGTGAGCCATAGGGGGCCGTCTATATGTTCCTGGTTCACCGATGTTTTCCGCGGTTTCTGTGCTTGTTGTTTGTGCAGCTCAGCACTGGCTGATAATGTGTTCGGATGCACGGGGTCAGTGACACAGACCAGCCAATCCAACGAGTTCGCGTCACTACTAGTCTGGACCAGCCAATCAGAAAGACAGCATGTCTCTGAGCATGCACTGTGTCGTAGGACTTGCACGTACTTTAAAATCAGGCATGGACGGATGTTGCCAGAAGGAACCGCTGGCGTTGTATATGTGATAGTTTTAAATAACTAGTAACACTAATTCACCACAGGTACCCTTTAAAAGTAATTTGGTCCTTTTAAAAGTTGTTCAGATTCTGACGCCCATTTTTCCTGCTTCCAATACATCAACTTCGAGAACTGACCACATTTGCTGCGTAAAAAAATCCACCCTATGACGGATAGGACTGTAATGAGATAATGACTGTTATTCAAGTCACACACATGATCTGCACTTCCCCCTAGTAGCTATTCACCTTCACCCGCTATTCATATCCCTCTACATTTGAATTTGATGGTTATACAGTAAGCTGTTATGCGGATGGGATAGATGTCATTAATTTGAAAAAGAAATTGACGCCTGCCAGCCAATCAGAAAAGTAATTTTTGTAGGTAAATGGTATGAATTGTGAGAGAACATGAACAAACTCCGTCTCGCTCTGATTCCATTTAATATCAGCAACTGCAGGAAAACGTGTACACTGATTTTATAGAGCTGAAAGGGGTACTGAATGTGTTGCTCACAAATCGAGAGTTCTTGATTTTATACATAGTGTGAAAAGGCGAGGCCTTTTTTGGGATTTGGAAATGTACTATTGTAAATAGAAATGGTTTCGCTTGTAATTCAGGGCGCAATTATTGCTCACACACATGGCCGAGGTGCTCAGTGGAGTCAGTGGTGCTCAGCAGAGGAGGGGAGAGAGAGGAGAGGGAGATGGGGGTGCTGGAGCTCATTAAAATAATGAGTGGTAGTGCTTCATGCTTGGCTCTCGCCGCAACACCTCCATGTATCTCTCAAGGGTGGAGACCTTTCAGCCTTGGGAATTGGGGAAGCATTGAGCAAAAGGTCAGAGGTCGTGCCTGATGCCTTCTGGAGGTCAAGATCATCTTCGCATGGTGCTGCAGAGACGGTTGTGCTGTAAATCTTTTCTCGATGGGACGGATCTTTAAAAACACCGCACGTTGGTGGCGTAGCAATTTCCTGATATTCGGATGTCGTCGGATGAAATAATTTAATATTATTAAAATACATTTTTCTCTTCGTTATCTATATTTTTTTATTTTATCTATTTATTTTTTTATTCGCTGGCAGTCTTTTAGGACCTGGTGCTGCAAGCGCGCCCACACACAGCCTGTGTGTGCCTGCTCAGGGCCGCTCCATGTTTTCACGGTCTGTGTCTTCTTTCTCTCATACGCCCTCTTTCTTTGGCTCATCTGCCATTGCCTCTCATCTCTGTGCTCTCATTTGCTTTACAATCTCATCCATTTAAGACAGTCGATAATGCTTGGGCGAACAAGACTGTAATACACTCACGCCGGCTCTTCAAGCACTCCCAAGGCAAAGCCTGTCTGAACTGCCAGATTTTGTGCGAGTGTGTGCGTCAGAGGGAGAAGGAGAGAGCGAGCGAGTGAGAACGCAGCTTTTGTTTACTTACTGCACAGAACAGTATGAGGAACAGAGAGCTCGAAATCGCACAAGAGGAGGCTACTGTCACGACAGTCGCGGCAAAAAATAGATACTGTTAATTGTCATTAACCTCGAATGCTCTGTGGAAGTTTAATTGTGAGTCTCTCTCTCTCTCTCTCATGCACCCTCTTAACCCACCCCCACTCATGCCTTCCAATCTCTTCTATCTCTCTTGATCTGCCTCTTATCTATGCCTTGTATGCACCCATGCCCCCTCTTCAATCCCAACACCCCCCACCCACCTTCTATACCGCCTTCTGTCTTGGTCTTACGCACATCCCCCTTATCTCCCCCTCTCACCTCCTCCTGTGTTCCCTCTTTGCTCACCCTGTTTATCCGTCATGCCTTCTGTCACCCCTCCTTGTTTCTCACCTCATCCATCCTCTCCCTCCACTTGCCTCTCTTTCTCCCTCCACCGTGCGCCTCACTCTGTTATCTCTCATTTCCCATGATGCTGCAGGGTAAGGTGGCAGAGCGAGGCGATCACCACACACTTCTGAGCACTCCAGGCAGCCTGTACGCCGATCTGTGGCACACGCAGAACAGCAGAGCACTAAACAACAACGGAGACAAGACGCATCCTCCTCCAGCCGAGAGAGTCTCACAGAAGGAGGAGGAGCGCAGGAAGCTGCAAGAGGAGATCCTCAATAGCGTCAAGGGCTGCGGGAACTGCTCCTGCTGAGACACACACACACACACACACACTTTTTTGTGGTGTCAGATTAGTAAAAATGTGTGTGCACATCCAATCCTACCTATAACAGACTATGATCACATGGCTGAGTTTAGACTGAACCCGGCAGTGACGATGGCTGGAGGGTTCAGTGTGGTACTCTGATTGCTCTCATGTGCACTCTACAGTACATGCCTTTCACTTAGCATATTATATTAGAGCTGTTTGAACTTTTAAATCATTTTTCCATGTGAAAAATCCTTTTTTATCACAGATGTGTACATATTACCTGAACATGTAATGGGTTTGCACAGGGTGACCCAATAAAACTTCCCACATTTTAAAGCTAAATGAAATTCATATCATTAAAGATAAAATTATCTATCTATATATATATCTTTGATTTCATTCAGTACAGTTTTTATACGTCATGTTTTAAAGATGATCCTCCAATTGGTGGCCGTCATTATCTGTACACCCTTGGATGTGATTTCTGGAGGCTGCTATGGCTTGACGGGTCATGTCAGGTGGAACAGAGGCAATCTTCTGCTGAGTAGCAACCTTGAGGGCTTCAAGAGTTCGGGGTCGATGAGTATACACTGGTGATTTAAGGTAGCACCGCAGGGGGAAAAAATTACAAAAGGGGTGGTCAAGGGAACAGGCCGACCAACCACCCAACATCACGCAACGAGATCACCCGATCCGGAAACATTTCCCTCAGCACTTCCCGTGATCTTCGAGGTGTGTGTGTGTGTGTGTGTGTGTGTGTGTGTGTGTGTGTGTGTGTGTGTGTGTGTGTGTGTGTGTGTGTGT
>JBCNYH010000016.1:11888589-11909444 GCA_039654325.1 Tandanus tandanus | reverse complement strand
GTGTGTGTGTGTGTGTGTGTGTGTGTGTGTGTGTGTGTGTGTGTGTGTGTGTGTGTGTGTGTGTGTGTGTGTTGTACCTCCATTGTACTGAAACCACACATCCACTTCTTCAAGATAGAGGTGTTCAAGTTGGGGTTGGGTCACCAACAGACCTCAGATCCGCCTGTCCTGCATCACTAAGATTCATGTGTGTAAATACACTGGGTACAGAAAGTATTCAGACCCCCTTAAATTTTTCACTCTTTGTTACATTACAGCCATTTTTTTTTTTTTTTTTTGCATTTAAGTTCTTTTTTCCCTCATTGATGTACACACAGCACCCCATACTGACAGAAAAACACAGAATTGTAGCCATTTTTGCTAAATTTATTAAAAAAGAAAAACTGAAATATCACATGGTCATAAGTTTTCAGACCCTTTGCTCAGTACTGAGTAGAAGCACTTTTTTGAGCTAATACAGCCATGAGTCTTCTTGGAAATGATGCAACAAGTTTTTCACACCTGGATTTGGGGATCCTCTCCAGTTCTGTCAGGTTGGATGGGGAACGTTGGACAGCCAGTCTGAGGTCCTGAGCACTCTGGAAAAGGTTTTCTTCCGGGAAATCTCTGTACTTGGCCACATTCATCTTTCCTTCAATTGCAACCAGTTGAACTGTCTCTGCAGCTGAAAAACATCCCCACAGCATGATGCTGCCACCACCATGCTTCACTGTTGGGATTGTATTGGCCAGGTGATGAGCAGTGCCTGGTTTTCTCCACACATACCGCTTAGAATTAAGGCAAAAAAGTTCAATCTTGGTCTCATCAGACCAGAGAATCTTTTATTTCTCATAGTCTGGGAGTCCTTCATTTTTTATTTATTTTTTGGCAAACTCTATGTTGGCTTTCATGTGTCTTGCACAGCGGAGAGGCTTCCGTCGGACCACTTTGCCATAAAGCCCCAATTGGTGGAGGGCTGCATTGATGGTTAACTTTTTAGAACTTTCTCCCATCTCCACACTGCATCTCTGGAACTCAGTCACCGTGATCTTTGGGTTTTTCTTTACCTCTCTTATCATGGCTCTTCTCCCCCGATTGCTCAGTTTGGCCGGACAGCCAGCTCTAGGACGAGTTCTTGTCGTTCCAAACTTCTTCCATTTAAGGGTTATGGAGGCCACTGTGCTCATAGGAACCTTAAGTGCAGCAGAAATTCTTTTGTAACCTTGGCCAGCTTTGTGCGTTGCACACAGTTCTGTCTCTGAGCTCTTCGGGCAGCTCCTTCGACCTCGGGATTCTCATTTGCTCTGATATGCACTGTGAGCTGTAAGGTCTTATATAGACAGGTGTGTGCCTTTCCTAATCGAGTCCAGTCAATTTAATTAAACACAGCTGGACTCCAATGAAGGTGTAGAACCATCTCAAGGATGATCAGAAGAAATGGACAGCACCTGAGTTAAATATACGAGTGTCACAGCAAAGAGTCTGAATACTTATGGCCATGTGATATTTCAGTTTTTTTTATTTGCGGTGATAAAGGTGGTGATTTGCTGTGATGTTTGCGGTGACGCAGCACAGTGAAACCGGTCCCGCAAGTGCTGCAACCGGACGTAGCGATCCTGTTCGGGAGTCTCCACTCTGTCTCGCCCTGGACGTGGCCTGTCGTCAACTGACCCTCTCATTTTGTGGCGGTCAATCAGGTTTCTGATGTTGGGTTGTGTACAGCCCATATGCCTTGCTACCTCACTGCAGCTCAACCCGGCCTCCACCATACCCACTGCCCGGAGACGTTGTTCACGTGATAGTCTAGTGCACGTCATAATGCCACGTGTAACAATAGTGGACATTTCTGAGCCTTTATTCCAAACCACTCCTCAAATTGTGCAGATACACATTGTTTTGCTCGAGCTGCATTTGGTCCAATTTTGCAAAGTGACCTATACGTGTGCAATGAAGCGTGACAAAATGACAACAACTCATCTTCTCAAGTGCACGAGTACCATCAACAATAAAGCCACAGGGTTAACACCCCCCCCTAAAAGTACAGATATACAGAAATTTCTCTCAAAGTTTTTAATGACTGTCAGTATAGTTTATCATCATTAACCATTTTTTATGTACCTTTGAAATGTAGGAGGGTTCTTTTGGGTCGCCCTGTATATTCTGCGAGAGAAATCACACTGTACATATGCACACGGGTCTCTGATGACTATTTTGTAAGTGAAATATCGACTGGAAGTAAGAGGAACACTTTGTCCTTTTGAATTTAATATGGGGTGTCTTGCTATATCAACATTCATTTATACTAGTAATATTAATGGAAGTTCACAAATATCAGCTTGATGGGAATTTTATAAAATGTGATAGGTTATTTAAGAGGCCAGAATGATTCTCATGCTCCTCACAACACATCATCAGCAGAATCGAACCCCAGCCTTCATGTGTTTGTTGGTGAGCAGTATTCAGCTTGATGACTATTTATTTACGGCTGTTTTTTTCCCTATCAGTCCACTTTATAAATAGAAAATATTTTCCTCAAGCAATAAATATGTAATTCAACTCCAAATCAGCTTTCTGTGTCCGGGTCTTTATAGTAATGCACGTGATTTGTTCTTAATGAATGAGACTCAGATGTGTTAAAATACACAATTATGTTTATATAAAAAAATAAATATACTGAAATATAAAAATATTTTCAGGTGTAGTGGTTAGCATGTCTGCCTTACAGCAAGAAGGTCCTGGTCTCGGTGAGGGCATTTCTGTGTGGAGTTTGAATGTTCGCTTGCTTGTGTGGGTTTCCTCCGGGTACTTCGGTTTCCTCCCCAAATGCAAAGACATGCACATTAGGCTAACTGGCTGTTCCAAATGGCCCCTAGGTGTGAGTGTGTGTTGCCCTGAGATGGTCTGGCAAGCTATTCAGAGTGCACCCTGTCTTTGCCCAGTGTGGGCTGAGATAGGCACCAGCCTCCCCGTGACCCTAGTAGGATTAAGCGGTTCAGCGAGTGAGTGAGTAAAGCAGTGTTATTTTCTGTAGTTTCCCTCCATAATAACGAGGCGTAACTTTCCTAATCATAAATACACTGGGGACTGGTGTCTTGGAAATAAAAACCCAAATAATTATGAAATTTGAGCTAAGTGTGTTTGCACAAATTGTTATTGCTATGATAAATTTGTCCCTCTTCACATTGATTGATGTCTGAATGTTGTTCAAGGTCGGCTTTGTGCAGGTGTGGAGCAAGATAATATTAGACCAGATGTTCGTAGCTAAATCTAATTGAGCGCTCAATATTCAGGAATCCATATGTTCAGGAGGCAAAGATACGTATTATAATTATTGTAATTGGATTGCACAAAGGATAAAATATGGCACGACTACAAACTCATCCCATTTGCTGAACCGCTTATTCGTACTACTAGGGTCGTAGGAAGGCTGAAGCCTATCTTAGCCGACACTGGGCGAAGACAGACACTGGTGCTCACCAGACCATTGCAGGGCCAAAACACACAATAAATGTACACTCAGTTATACCTAGGGGCAATTTGGAACAGCCAATTAGCTTATTGTGCATGTCTTATGACCATGGGAGGAAACCTGAGTACCATGAGGAAACCCACACTGGCACAGAGAGAACGTGTAAAGTCCATACAGAAACGACCAAGACTGGGACTCGAACCTTTGATAACCCAGTTTGCTGCACTGGGGTCAATCATACTATAAATATGTAAATCTGTGTGAACATTTCGAAAGTGATATAACAAAAAAAGTAAGTCTCTGTGTAACTGATCAGCACATATCTTTTAAATACTAGATACTGTTTACTCGCCTTGATGCCGTCTGACTGTATAATGTCGGGTAGACCGTACCTGGTTCAAATATTCAGGACCTGTTTAATGATCTATCAATCAATCTAAGTATCTTAACAAGTGTTTTTATTCTCACAGCCGTGCAGTCCAAAGCCGTCATTAAGACCGGGAACTGATTCCTATTTAATTGTCCTAGTCACTCTCGTTCCTGCCACCAGTACTTGAGCAGCTTTACTCTCTCTCTCTCTCTCCTGTCAATCAAGCAGCAAATTGCACAAAGCTGCTTTGTTTTAAACCAAGCTCTTCTAAGTGTTTTTTTTTCTCTCTTTGCAAACCCACTCTCTGCTAGCTGCTAATATTCCCTGTCCACATATGGTGCATTACATGATATCTGTCTACCATTTATGCTACAACCATATGCTGAAATTCTATAAATATGTTTGAAATACTTCTGAAACCGTGCTTTGTGTTATCCATTCTTTGGGCTTTTTTTAATGTATAAGTGTCTATCAGGTGCTACCGTATCTTGCTTAAATGCTCCTCCAACATTTTACTGTAAAGAAAAAAATTAGAATTCAAATTTTACCTTTTAACCTTCGAGTTCACATAATATTTCTAAACATAAAGTGCAGGACATTTTAGTAAAATACAGAGTAAAGCCTCACTCACAACCCGTCGTACGTGCAACTACGGGCAGTCTACAGGGACAAGCATGGCAAAACCGTGCTTGAGGCTTCCACGTCACTTGCGTTTGTTCAGAATGTCTCAGGTTGGCTGTAGAGACTTTTCTTCCTGCACAGGCAAAAACCAAGAACAGATACAGTACGTACGTCACCTGTGCTCCTTTTGTACGCCTGCACCACGTCAGGAACACGGCTAGTAGGGGCTTTGCGATGACTGTAAGACGCACGAGTGACACAAGGGTCAGTGTTCTGGTGCCATACTTGTGTAGTACCTCAGAAGTGGAGTACTTGTAGAGTTCTGTTCCTTAAGACCGAAGTACCTCTCACTTTCTACCCTTATGTGTGGCGTACATGCAGCACACACGACACAGGTGGCAAGATTCTGGCTATGGTTTCATGGTAATGCTTGATGCAAAGAATGTACGATAATCATATTCTTTGAAAGCTCTTGCGGGCCACATAAAATGAGGAGGCGGGCCAGATTTGGACCGTGGGCCGGAGATGCTCTATGGGCAGATAATAGACGCTGAGGAGAGGCATGAAACGAGTCAGAAGTGATTGTCACATGCTAACAGCATGCATCGCAAGCACAACTCCTACTCCTACGTAAGAATCACAAGTCATACACACTGAACATGCGTGGAGTACGCACTGAGCACCAGTGTCAGACATATGCTTTCCACAGGCAAACCACACAATTTTCACCACGCCCGAGCATGTCAGGCATGCAGCCTGTTCTTGATAAGTACTCTGGCCATACTCTTTCACAAGCTTTCTTACAGATTCCAGCTGCGAGCTACCAAACACTGCCACCCGTGCGTGTCCAAAACACGTACGGTGGGTTGTGAGTTAGGCTTAAATAAACACTCGATCACACGTTTGCCGAACCGCTGACTCCTACAAAGGTCATGGAAAGGTTGGAGCCTGTGTTTACCAGACCGCCACAGGGCAACACATACATGACCATTCACACTCATACCGAGGGCCAATTTGGAACAGCCAGTTAGACTAATGTGCATGTCTTTGGACTGTGGGAGGAAACCGGAGTACCTGAAGGAAATCCACGCAAGTACATGGAGAAAATGCAAACTCCACACAGAAATGCCTAAGCCCAGGATGCAATCCCAGAACCTTCTTGCTGTGAGGCGGACCTGCTAACCACTACGCCACCATGCTGCCCAGTAAGTTAACAGTTATATAATTATATAATAGAACACTAATAATAATAATAATAATAATATTATAGACTATATACAATATATTTTTTAAAAAACAAATAAATACAGGCACGGTGGCGTAGTGGTTCGCATGTCCGCCTCACAGCAGGAAGGGCTCGGCGAGGAGGCTTCTATGTGAAGTTTGCTTGTTTCCCTGTGCTTGCATGGGTTTCCTCAGGGTTCTTCAGTTTCCTCCCACAGTCCAAAGTCATGCATGTTAGGATAACTGTGGGTGTGAGTGTGAATGGTTGTGTGTGTTGGCTCTGTAGCAGTTGTTCAGGGTGTACTTATCCTTTGCTCAGAGTCGGCGGATATAGGCTCCAGCCACCCAGTGACCCTAGAAGGATTAAGCAGTTGAGGAAATGAACGAATGAATGCTTTGTGTCATATCTTACTCTCATTTATTTACCAAACTGTTCAATCCTATTATGGTTGTGGAGAGACTGGAGCATATCTCTTTTAACACTGTGCTTTGAACAGTTCCCAGACCATCGCAGGGCCAATTATGTCATGTCTGAGATTTGTCTATTTGCTACAAATTAAAAAAAAAAAAAAAAAGTAAGAGCGTGATCTAAGCTTGGCGATTCCATGTTTTTTTCCCAGCAGGTATAAGTAATCAGTTGAATGGTATCCGTTGCTCCTAACTGATTTGATTAAAACTGAACCTGGCAGGTTTTTCAGTGGTGCTCTTTGGAGTGGATTGTGGTTGTCCTAGAACTGGCATAAACCACCTGAAGTCCAGCTCCACCTCCTTCATAATTACCCATGGCTTCGTAATTGCTTCTCTGACTAATACCCCCATTACCCATGACATTTGGTGGACAGCCTGCCTCATGACAGGTTATGGTGGTGCCATATTCTTTCCATTTTTAAATAACAGATTTAATGGTGCCCTGTGGGATGCTTGGGTTAGAACTTGGTCCTGAACTTGTTTTAATAGCTCATTAGTCTTCATGATACACTTTGTCTTGGTATGTTCAGGTGTGTTTATATTGAGGTCACATGACATGAATATTCATGCATTTAGAGAATGGTATAACGGGATAAATGTATTTAGAGTACCAATGTCAATTAAAATATTTCAATACTGGATTGACAGACGCCGGCACTCAGCTATGTTATTTAAGGGAAAATTACTCTGACATTACTCACAATAATGACTCGTTGTATGCGATCGCCATTATTATAAAGCAAATCCGAACTTATCTTTGCAACCCAGGGTAGCCTAACATTTAAAGCCTATTTGATTTAGCATTTACAGGCGGCATGTCATTCATTTCAATAACAGCACTGAGTCAGCTTCTAGAGAGGTAGTACCTCTGTGAGTGTGATTCATCTGAGAGCATTTTTAATCCAGAGAGTGATGTGAGCCTGTCTTGGTCTTTGTTTGAGACTTTAAGGAGCCCATTCATGAGTGAACATCTGATGTGTTTTATCTTCCATTATCAGTTGATTTTGGATGAATATGAAGGTTTTAGTATTATGGTGTAGTGGTTAGCACATCCACCTCACAGTAAGAACAGTCCCGGGCGGAGGGCGTTTCTGTGCGGAGTTTGCATGTTGTCCCCGTGCTTGAGTGGGTTTCCTCATGGTACTCCGGTTTCCCCCCACAGCCCAAAGACATGCACATGAGGCTAATTGGCTGGCCCCTAGCTGCAAGTGTTAATGGTTGCCCTGCTGACTCTGCATTCCCAGAACATCCTCTGAACGTTCGTTTTTGGTTATAAAAATTATATTTTGAAAACTTTTCTTAATGTTCTGGGAACGTTATCAGGGAATGTTAATCAATAACCTTTAGAAAACCTTCTGAGAACTAATCCTTTTCATATAAAAATCACTGTCCTGCCCATATAATTATGAATGAGACAAAGATCATTGGATGCAGTTCATCTTTTACTTTATTGACAGATCAGATGGTGGCGCAGTGGTTAGCATCTTCGCCTCACAGCAAGAGGGTCCTGGGTTCGATTCCATGCATGTTCTCCTCGTGCTTGAGTGGCTTTCCTCCGGGTACTCTGGTTTCCTTCCACAGTCCAAAAACATGAACAGTAGGCTGATTGGCTGTTCCAAATCACCCCTAGGTATGAGTGTGTGTGTGTGAATGGTTGTGTGTGTGTTGGCCTTGCAATGGCCTGGCGAGCTGTTCAGGGTGTACCCCGCCTTCTCCCAGAGTCGGCTGAGATGATTGCCAGCCTCCCCGCCACCCTAATTAGGATTAAGCAGCATAGAAAATGAATGGATGAATGTGTTAATTAAATGGATGAATGTGCTAGTGATCGCTGTGAGTGACAGGGAAGTAAGCGTATGCCATCTCTCCCTCCAGTGAGAGCTCAGCCTATTAGCTCCTTTGGACTCCCGGTCACGGATGGCCGTGGCACCAACCTGGATTCAAACTTGCGATCTCTGGGTTGATAGTCACGCACCTTGTCGATGCACCTTTGGGAGCCATTACTGATTTTTTTTACAAATTGAAATGCCTCTGAAAAATCAAAAGTCTGTTTTACTGCTTGTAAAGTGTTTTTTACTACATTACACTTTGCAGATTTAATTTTGATATGAAAAAGTTTAAGCTAAAATGTATACGTATGCCTGCATGTATTCACTGAGAGGCGATGGTTTAACATTGAACACTGGGTAACTGGTTATACACCCATAACTGTTGCCAAAATATACTAATAAATACAATTCATACAATTTTATGTGTTTGGGAGGGTTTTATGAGAAAAATTACAACATTATACGAACGTTAAAGGAATGTCCTTTACCAACATTACAAATTAACCCTTAAATAAACCCCAGGGAATGTTACAGGAACGTTCTGTGTTTGCTGGGGGTGTGTGTGTGTGTGTGTGTGTGTGTGTGTGCGGTTCAGCAAATGAGTGAGGGAGTAAGCGTTTTGTGGTGAAACCACCCAAGCTCATTGGCTTAGTATCTCTTATTCACTTGTTTTACATCTTGGTTTGATACAATAAACATAACAATGATAATATCACATGACCCAAGGAACTGATTTTGCACATACGTGATAACTTGGCAGTGCGACACCAATTTGAAGAAAGTGGAAAAGTCTGAGATCAAGTGTTAAGAAGCGGAAGAAAGGATCCGATTTCAAGAGAATTAAAAAAGATGGCGATGTTCATCATCATGGCGCCTGGTGCAGGGGTCACTGAGAGTCCTGTACAGGAGTAAGCAAATGGTTTCAGAAAGACACTGTGGCCAATTCCATTTCATTTCCAAAAGATAACACTGTAGTTCATCTTCCTTTAATATACCTGAATGGGTGAATGGATATCTTTATGGTTCCTGTAATAAATTATAATCCATTTGAATATTGGAATGTTTTATGCGTATTTTAATGCAGTGCCTCCTTCCACCTAGCCGGCTACTGCTACTGGTGACCTCATTTTTCTCCATATCATGTATTTTTAACCTTGATCCTACCAACGTATTTTACCGACAAATCATACCGACAGGAGTCCAATCGGACCCCAGTATCATTTCATTACCTTTTTTTGAGTAATAAATCAAATAAAACTTGATTTATTCAGATACACAAATAATATTTGCATGAAATACCTTAAATATTTGACTCTTCATGGTCATGATATACAATCACCATAGTGAAATAGGTGTCTTTGAGACATCAAAATCATAATCTTAATTCAATTAAGAAAATTATACATCATACTCGATATGTAACAAACAGAAAAAAGAGAGCAATGTTACTCCGACCTAAACTGATTGATTTCGTTGAACATAATTACAGACATTGTTCACATATAGTTTGTTGAACGCTGTGTTCCGGACACACGGGACGCCCGCAGGTATTACAGGTAAGTCACTACCACCAGCTGGGACAGGATGAGGCCGATTGTCATCTGGATGCTGATCACTGGCAGCATTTTGGTCATCTTCCACGGGTGGTACAGAGTCAGTATCACTGTAATCGGAGGGCTCGGATATATGATCTTCATCATCCCCTGAAACATCTGAGTCCTCCAAGCCTGAAACTTCATCTGCCTACAGAATGGCTCTTAGGGCCTGTGCTGCCGTGTACCCTGCAAGAAAACATGAAACAATGCTAACAATAGAAACATGAGTAGATTCTGCTGGGGTCCTGGACCCCAAAAGAAAAATATTCACTGAATATATATTCACTGAACGAAAAAAATTATACACTGACAGTCAATGAAAACTTCCAGGAAAATTTCTGGCTCAAAATTTTATTCTGGTGATATTTTAGAGAACAAATAATACCTAATTAGGGTCGCGGGGAGGCTGCCCGGCTGAGGCTCATCTCAGCTGACTCTGGGCGAGGGCGGGGTACACCCTGTACAGCTTGCCAGGCAATCGCAGGACCAACACACACAACCATTCACACTCACACTCACACCTAGGGGAGATTTGGAACAGTCTACTGTTCATGTTTTTTGGAATGTGGGAGGAAACCGGGGTACCCGGAGGAAACCCTACGCAAGCACGGGGAGAACATGCAAACTCCACACAGAAACACCCGACCTGGGAATCGAACCCAGGCCTTTCTTGTTGTGAGGCAGACGTGCTAATCACTATGCCACTGTGCCACCCTGGTAACACATTCCAATACCAATACTAATGTTCAGAACCCAAACATGTATGTTGCAAGCAACTAAGGGAAAACACCAAGAGGTAAGATGCACTGTCTTGGTAAAGTTCACATTGCTAATAATGCGTATTCCCGCCATGCACAGCAATACAAGCTGTCAGCCTTCTACACAAGGCGACGCATTCTGTCTTGGGGTACAACCTGCCATTCTTCCTGCAGTGCCTGGACTAGCTGTTGCCGATTTTACGGCTGAGGCACTCTGTTCCTCACCCATCTTCCAAGCTGGTCCCACAAATATTCAACGGGGTTAAGATAAGCTGCTCCCAAGCTGCTAATGGAGTGATACGAACAGTTCAAGTGGCGTCCAACTTCAGAAAAACTTGTCCCGGCTTCCACCTTTCCAAGAGCACACAAACGGTCATCATGAGATAATCACAGCATGACTGATGAACAGCATTCTGACTGTGGCCTTTTTATAGCCCGTAACCACAAATTAACCAAACCCATCCCTTAATTTGGACACGAAACCTTTGAGTCCTTCAAAAATGCTGCCTCACCATAATTTGAAAAGATGAGTTGTAAAGACCACTGGACCTGAACCACAGGTCAGATGACATGCCATTCCTCTGTTTGTGGTCCATTTAAAAAAATGTCACTTCAGTTAACTCATATAAAATATTTAACATTTCGCAATGGAAAATTACTGGAAGTTTTTTTTATTGACTGTCAGTATAGAAATATAATATCATTGAAAAAGGCACGTTTCTCTTATCTCTGTGACGGCTCCTCTGTGGGTTCTGTAGGAGACAGTCGTTTGTGTGAAGCAAAATCTGCAACTTTAGCTGGTTTTTGACAGAAGGGTAAATGAACTGTACCAGCCACAGATGTCCTTGTCCAACATATGTGCATAAATTCAAGAGTTCAGAACATAATGAGGACTTTTCTTTTCATCGTTTGCAAGGATAATGTTTCAACATAGGCAGGAAATCACACAAAAGGCTCTAATAAGGCCAAGTGTAAGTGTATCTGTGTGCATGTGGGGGGGCAGGGGAACCGGGGGGTTGGGGTTAGGAGGAGCCAGAGCAGTGGGAGGGTAAACACTGATGTAAAACAAGACCTTTGAAGTGGTTATATTAAGCAAGATGATCAATATTCCGAAGGTATTTGGTTCGGCTCGATCATTTATTTGTAGTTAAGTCCTCTTTAAAAAAAATTTTGGAAATCGGACGGATGAGGTTTGTAGGTTTTATCATTCCAGGATGTCTTTTTTCATTCTGGAAATAAGTATTTTACTGTACATGTGGGCATGCTGAGCACTACGCAAGCAGCTTGTATACTCACTCGCTCATTCGCTGAGCCGCTTAATTCTACTTCTGGGGTGGTGGGGAGGCTGGAGCCCATCTCAGCAGACACTGGATGAAGGGAGGATTAAAATATGGGTGGCACGTTGGTGTAGTGGTTGGCATGTCCGCTTCACAGCAAGAGGGTTCTGGGTTTGACTTTCAGGTTTAGCAAGGGCGTTTCTGTGCGGAGTTGACTTTTTCCTCCCCGTCCTTGCATGGGTTTCCTCTGGGTACTCCGGTTTCCTCCGACAGTCCTAAGCCATGCACATTAGGCTAACTGGCTGATTCAAATTGACCCAAGGTGTGGATGTGAGTGTGAATGGTGGAATGTGTATTGACCTGCGATGGTCTGACGAGCTGTTCAGGGTGTACCCTGCCTTCGCCCAGAGTCAGCTCAGATTTACTCCAGCCTCCCCGCGACCCTAAAAGGATTACGTGGTTTGGCAAATGAGTGAGTGAGGAAATTGATATAGAATAAGAATTGATGAGTTCAAATGATGGCATGGTGGTGTAGTAGTGGCTAGCATGTTCGCCTCACAGCAAGAAGGTCCTGGGTTCAAGTCCCAGGCTTGGCGAGGGCATTTCTTTGTGTGGAGTTTACATTTTCTCACTGTGCTTGCGTGGGTTTCCTCCCAGAGCCCCACATTAGGCTAATTAGCTGAATATTCAAACTCCACACAGAAACGCCCTGGCCGAGCCCGGGACTGGAACCCAGGACCTTCTTGCTGTGAAGCAGACATGCTAACCACTCCACCACCATTCTGAACAACATTATTCTAACCATATTTCTGCCCTATTTCTCTATAGATTGGCTTAGAATTCACGAAAAGAAATATACTTCTACTGATAGAGCTCCAGCACCATAGCCCCACGCTGTGCACAGAGCAACATCTCTCTGCTGGAGTCTCCAAAGAATAAGCATTTAATTAAAGTAAAAAAAAAAAATACATCAACTTCTATGTTTATTGCACATGCTATTCTTACTCACTCACTTTTACTGAACCACTTAATTTCATTACGGTTGCAGAGAGGATGGAGCCTATCTCAGTCAACACTGGGAAAACGCAGGATGCACCCTGAACGGCTTGCCAGACCATTGCAGGGCCAACACGCACAACCATTCACTCACATCCACACCTATGGGCAATTTGGATCGTATGGGTGTTATAATGAAACGCTGCGTAAAGAACTGATTGTGAGTCGCCACCACACTGCATCACGAATTTGGATCGAACAAACTCAACAACTGATCAAATCGATCTGATCAAAAATGATTAGCCAGCAATTGTTGGCTATTACCCATTGGTGTGTCATTTGGGAAAGACATTGTTGTTTTGAAGAATAGTTCCCTCACTTGCTCAGACTCAATAAATAAAAGGTTTGGAAGAAAAAAAAAGTTATGAACCAAATTGCTGAACATATCAAACCACGCCTTAGTCGACCACAGTACACACTTACAAAAGCGAAGACACCAACTTCTCTAGGTCGGTGCAACTGCGTGGTGCCTCATGTTCCAAAACCCACCCATCAGAGGTCAGGCCACCTTCTATATATGGTAAAGGTGACTGAAGCATCTTCTGATTTTTCCTTACAGGCAAGAGCTGCTCAATCCTACTACAGTCAGGTAAGGATGAAGCCTATCTCCGCCAACTCTGGGTGAAGGTGGGGTACACCCTGAACATTAAGCCAGTCCATTGCAGGGCAACATGCATGCACATAAAACCATTCGCGCACACATTCACACCTGGGGGAAATTTTATTTTCTGGCAAAACCACCCTAGCTCATGGGCTTAGTATCTTTTATCCTCCTGTTTTACATCTTGTTTTGGTTCTGCGTGTTTACAACAACAATAACAAGCCCATGTGAATGGAGGAACGACCCTGCGCAAACGTGATAACTATGTAGCACAGCACCAATTTGTAGAAAGTCCGAGATCAAGTGTTCTGCGCGCTTGCTCGCCTTAAGATGTTGAGGTTTGCGGCACCTGGTGCAGGGGTCATTGACACTCGCATACAGGAATAAGCAAATGATTTCAAAGAGATATTGTGGTTGAATACATTTTCCAAGAGATTTCATCTTTATTTAATTTACCTGGGAAGTGAATGAGCCCCTTTAAGGCACCCAAGTCTTAGAAAAACACTCAAGGTATCCTTTCCTTCAATTTATCGACTGAATCAACACAACTTTGTGACTGATTTCCTTTAAGGCATTAAATTACACTGTAAAAAAATTATTCCACCCAATTAAAATTTCTAAACTAACTGATTACAACAGCAGTTTTGAGGTCGACCAACATTCCAATAGCAATCTAAATAAATACCTTTTGGCAAATTAATCTAAATTAATACTTCAGTGCTTGGCTAACACAAAAATGCCATTATTATCAGTTACTTAAGACTTTTTGGTTTGAAGTTTTTACAGTATATACCCGTAATTTAATTACTTAATTAATTGTTTCCACAGAGTCCATATTGAGCAGCACGATGATGTAGCACGATGATTAGCACGCCCGCCTTCAGAGGTCCTGGGTTCGATTCCCAGGCTTAGGCGTTTCTATGTGGAGTTTGCCTGTTATCTCTCTGCTTGCGTGGGTTTTCTCTGGGTACTCCAGTTTCTTTCCACACTCCAAAGACATGCATGTTAGACTAATTGGCTGTTCCAAATTGCCCCTAGGTGTGAGTATGAGTGTGACTGGTCATGTGTGTTGTCCTATGATGGTCTGGGGAGCTGTTTAGTGTGTACCCCGCATTCGCCCAGAGTAGACTGAGATATCCAGCCTCCAGACCGTGGGAGGAGTCCTTTTTTTTTTTTTTTTTTTTTATTAAATGCTTATATAGCTGGAATTGAGGGTCAGAATGGGATATACTTCAAAAGATACCATACATCATCACCAAAAGATCACAAGAAATGAAACTTATTGATTTATTGGTAGAACATTTACTCACTCACTCACTCACTTGCTGGACCGTTTAATCCTACTAAGGTACAAGGGAATCCTACTGGCCTCAGCCGACACTGGGCAAAGGTGGGGTTCACTCTGTACAGTTTGCAAGACCATCACAGCACCAACGTACACAACCATTCCCACTCACACTTGGGGTGATTTGGAGCAGCTAATTAGCCTAATATGCATGTCTTTGGAATGTGGGAGGAAACCAGAGTTTCTGGAGGAAACCCATGCAAGCACGGGGAAAACATACAAACGCCATACAGAAACACCCATGCTCAGCCCAGGACTCGAGCCCAGAACCTTTTTGCTGTTAGGCGGGCATGCTGGGTACACCCTGAAAAGCGTGCCAGATCATCACAGTTAAAACACACACAACCATTTACAATCACGTCCACACCTAGGGGCAACTTGGAACGGCCAGTTTGCCTGATGTGCATGTGTTTGGATTGTGGGAGGGAACCAGAGTTTTGGTAGAACAAGATTTGGTAAAATCGTTACATTTTAAAATTAAATACATGAACTTTAACACAATAATTTATGTGCAGGGCGTGAAAAGAGCTCAACAGCTGTTAATGGGTAATATAGTAAAGGATCAAAGAGAGTGTGCAAATGTGCATGTGTGTGTTTGTGTGTGTGTGTGTGTGTGTGTGTGTGTGTGTGTGTGTGTGTGTGTGTTTGCAGGATGAATATTCATTGTAACCTGTAAGAAGATGCAGTTATTCCCACTGCTCTGTGTAGGAGGGTAAATCCAAGTGGGGAAATGCATGTGTAACGTCTCAGTGCTTCTGGTCAAAACAGATATGAATATTCACATAAAGCTAAAGCTCTTTTCATCCTTCATCGCTGTAAGGTGAAGTCAATAACAAAAGCATCACTGCGGGCATACCAAACAGTTAATTTTAATTCTGACACTAACATCCACAGTAAGCAAATGAAGTTCATGTGTTATTTTTAATCATTTTCATAATTAGTGGCAATAATTCTATAGTCTTTATCCTTTATAATTCGTTTCAATCAGTCTGAATATTACATAAATGACTTTTTCTGCTCTAAAAATACTCATCTCATCTCATTCTCATCTTCTTCCGCTTGTTCCGGGGTCGGGTCAAGGGGGCAGCAGCCTAAGCAGTGAGGTCCAGACGTCCCTCTCCCCAGCCACTTCCTCCAGCTCTTCCAAGGGTGGCATTCCCACACCAGCCGAGAGACATAGTCCCTCCAGCGTGTTCTGGGTTGACCCCGGGGGTCTCTTCTCGGTTGGACATGACCCAAACACCACACCAGGGAGGCGTTTGGAAGGCATTCTAATCAGATGCCAGAGCCACCTCAACTAGCTCCTCTCAAAACGGAGGAGCAGCGGTTCTACTCCGAGCTCCTTCCGGATGACAGAACTTCTCACTCTATCTCTAAGGTGAGAGATAGAGAGATCTGGGGAGAGAGCCCCACCGCCCTGCGAAGGAAGCTCATTTCAGCCGATTTTATCCGCTAATAATTATAATAATAATAATAATAATAATAATAATAATAATAATAATAATAATAATAATTTTAAAAAGTTGCATTTAATGATTATTAAGAATATAGTTTAAATTAAGTGACAGCAAGCACTGGCCACATTCATATTATCAAATAAAAATGACCTTTCTCTTGATATTAGTTTGGAAATGTCGCTATAAATCAAGTAACATCCGTGTTCTTCAAAATCTCATGTAATAAGAAGAGACTGAAATAGATATGAGGGCAATGAACATACACTGTTCCATAAACACACAGATTTAGCATATTATAGGTAAACAGGGTGGGAAAGACAGTGGAGCCTTGAGGGACGAAGTCTTGAGTTTGAAAATAAAAAGTAAACAGTAATTTAAATAGTTATTTTCTTTATCTGTATTTCAGTGAACTAATCTGAGCCTTGTGCTACAGTGATTCATACTGGATAAAAATATCCAGGAAAGAAGGAAAGGAAGAACAAACACGAATGAACAAACAAATGAAAGAATGAAAGAGAGAACGAAAGAAAAAACAATGAAGGAACAAACTAAAGAAAAAACAGGAAAGAAAGAACTAAAGAAAGAACGAATGAAAGAGAGAGCAAAAAAAAAACAAATGAAAGAAATAACTAAATAAGAACTAATGAAAGAGAGAATGAAACAAAAAACAAATGAAAGAGAGAACAAAAGAAAAACAAATTCAAGAGAGAACAAAAGAAAAAACAAATGAAAGAGAGAACAAGAAAAAACTGATTAAAAAAAGAACTAAATAAAGAACGAATGAGAGATAACAAAAGAAAAAAAAACTAATGAAAGAAAGAATAAAAGGAGGAACAAATGAAAGAATGAAAAGAACAAATGAAACAAAGATCAAAAGAATGAACGAACGAAAGAACAAATGAAAGGATTGAAAGAAAGAATGATAGAACGAATTGTGATTAAAAATTTCAGTATCCTTAAGAGTGCGGCACTGTGATGTAGTGGTTAGCATGTACTCCTCACGGCAGGAAGCGTGGAGTTTACATGTGCTCCCAGTTTCCTCCTACAGGCCAAAGACATACACATTAGGCTATTTGGATATTCTCAGTAGTCTCAATATTTGCCTCCGTGTGTGTGTGTGTGTGTGTGTGTGTGTGTGAGGGTTTGTGTGTTGGCCCTGCGATGGTCTGGCAAGCTGTTCAGGGTGTACTTCGCCCAGATATTTGAAATCAGCTCCAGCCTCCTTGTGACCCTAATAAAGGATAAAGTGTTTTTATCACATAGCAAAGTCATTCATTCATTTGCCGAACTGTTTTCATCTTATTGGGTCACGGTGAGGCTGGAGCCTATCTTAGCCGACACTGGGCGAAGACGGGGCCATTCTCTAGTCATTCAGCAAAATGGATTGTGGAAGGAAGATTTCCATGGCAGAAATGCTTGCAGTTCAGTGGGCTTGCCAAGTTGTGAAGTTTGTGGCATTTCCAGTGGTAGATATGACAGAGAGTCAGGGGAGTTGATGGGTGGGGTAAGGGTGGTTAAAGGCCCAGAGTTTACCGGATTCATACATGGTGCTAGGGCAGTGCCGGTGTGTACGATATATGGGTAATTTTCTTGGTGATTTTATAGATGCAGTGTAGTGCAGACTGAGCTTTTGCATCTAGGGAGGCCTCTAGTGTCCCACATGGAGAGACAAATTCTATCTTCTTGGTTAAATTGAGGGTGCAAACCTCTTGTTGATAGTTGCCACTTGCTTGAGGTGTTGCTGGGTTTGTTCCCACCCCTGTTCACTTCAGTGGAATCATTCATCAACAGCAAGGAAATATATGGTGATGATATTCTATGAGAAAAGGGTGTTGATAACCAAGCACGCATTGAAACAGGAGGAGCTTGGTTGTGGATTGCCACACAAATATCTTGGGCATATTTTGCCATGGGGAGAAGCAAGACCAGGCATTTGGGTTTTATATGCAAGAGGACCTGAGGACACATTTATTCTCTTGGTTTATGCTTTCTACTTGGCTGTTAGACTGTGAGAGATATAATAATGTGAGGCTTAGTGTGACTCCAAACTGAGGCCCTCTCTACCCATGGCCTCCTCAGAAAGGCCATAATAAGGAAATGCTTGGTTGAAGAGGAGTCTTGCTAGTTTGAAGCTGGGGCAAGGCAGGCAGAGGCATCAGCATTGCATTCTCAGGGGATTGAGGCAGATCTGTGAGAAAAACACCAGAGCAACATGGGACCAAAGACATTGTGGAAGGTGACATGGTGGCATAGTGGTTATCTACCACAGCAAGAAGGTTCTGGGTTAGAGTCCTGGGCCTAGTGAGGGTTTTTCTATGTGGAGTTTGCGTATTCTTCCCGTGCTTGGTTTCCTCAGGGTACTCCAGTGTCCTCCCACAGTCCAAAGACATACACGTTAGGCTAATTAGCTGTTCCAAATTGCCCCTAGGTGTGACTGGGAATGCTCACTTGAAGTTTGATGGATTCAGTGCAGCAAGACAGTCCACTGCGGATGAGCTTGGCGATAGCCCTGAACTGAAGGGGTTTGGTTAGCTTGATGAGCAGCCTTTGTAACTGCGGTGGCTTGACTGAAAGGGTATAAACTTTGCTGAGTGCTTGATTTAGGCTTGTACACTGAAAATTTGATGAGACAGTGATGATCTTAATCACTACGGGGCGGTAGAAGAAGGGCTTCCCCCTTTGGCAGAGCTCTTGGACTGGAGGCTCCACGTGTAGTACATTGAGACGTGATGTTCCTAGAGTCCTTGTAGTAGATACACCTCCCTTGATGGCAGCTCTTTCTACACTCACTGAAACTCGGGTGGGTGTGGCCTAGTTGCATAGGCTCTGGAGGGTTTGGAGAGGGCACAGGTGCAACGGCTGGAAACTGGTCTACTGGTTCTGTAGCAGGTGATCTAGGAGTATGACTAGATAAATGAGTGTCGAGGTTAGCCTGATTGCCTTGATATGTGAGCTTAGTGACGATGTCATTATTCAGACCATGATGAAACACAGCTTTAACACGTAGGCTCATTCCAGCAGTTCTTCATGGGTGTACTAATAGCTCACATTGTGCCCTGTTCTCCTTTCTCCAGCACTGCCATGGCCTGCACCAGGGCTTTCTCTGAGAGAAGGATTAGAACCTGAACAATCCTGGTTGCATTTGAAAGATTTCTTCGGGTGGTAAGGTAGAGCTTACAGTTTGACAGAAAACCTTGCCATTGTGAAGGATTCCTTAATTTTCGGGTCTCGCTAAAGGCGCCTGAGTGGATGAGTCAGCTGAAGACAGGCTGGGGTGTACAGCACCCTGGGGTATTAACCTGGGACATAGAGGCAGCAAGTTGTCGAATTCGCAGTGTCATTTGTTGAATTCGTGGTTCCTGTTCTCCCAAATGGTGTCCTTGTTTTGGCACTGTCTCAGACACCACTGCTATAATTTTATTACCGGGACTCACACAAACCAGGGTGCGAGTTCTCATATTCTTAGCAGTCTCTACGTTTACATGCAGTTAATTTGAGTTATGGTTATTACTCAACTCCGCCATTTAACTGGACTACTGTTCTTATTCTGATATACAGTACACTCACGGGATAGGAATCTTTTATTGGCTAAAGTATGCCAACGATTGCACTACAATAGAATGTGCCATTCAGCTTGTTAATTCTTGGCTTTTTCCTCTTGACCTATTTCCGCTTGATCGGTTACATCACAGACCAAAACAACTGAATGGCAGCAAATTGGTGGCATGTCGAGCTGTGAATTGGATCGACTTACAGCTCTGTGCATTTCATATGTGCTGCCTACGTTCCTTTTTTTTATGTGCATTCGTTTTTTGTTTTTGTGTTTTTTTTGAATGAGATGAACAGAAATGACCTGAACGGATATGCTCCATGCCAAGCTCCCTCTCTACCAACCAGGGCTTCCAGTACATGAATTGGCAATATTTCTTTACATATACAACTATTCAAAGAATGAGAGTCTAAACAAAAACATTACAATCTCCATTTGTTTATGGATAGGGGGAGCATGAAGCTGTAGTTGTCAGCATGTCCGCCTCACAGCAAGATGGTTCTGGGTTCGAGTCGAGGGTGTTTCTATGCAGAGTTTGCATGTAGTCCCTGTGCTAGCATGGGTTTCCCCTAGGTAAGCCGGTTTCTTTGCACAGTCCCAAGACATGCACGTTAGGCTAATTAGATATTCTTGATTTTCCCTAGGTGTGAGTGTGAATGGTTGTGTGTGTTAGCCCTGTAGTGGCAAACTTTTCAGGGTGAGTCCCACCGTCCCGAGTCAGTTAATATAAGCTCCATCCTGCCCGCCACTCCAGTATGATTGCAGTTCAGCAAGTGAATGAATGAATGAGTTACAGTTGCTCACTTTTGTAATTAATGATGGATTTTATAATAAATGTTGGGCACATGTGTGTTGTGGCACAAGTCAAATCAGGATATTTAATTAACAGGGGTGTAACTAAAAACTGCAGCCATATTAATAAAAAACCTGAGATTACTTTTATATTTCTAAGATATTTTTATAGTGGGTAGAAATGCATAAAAATGCCCAATAATGTTCTTATATTGATGTCATACTGAATTCTCATTTAAGGCTAAAAGTATGCTCAGAATCTGAAACCCTGTACTGGGTTCTTAAATTAATAAATTAATAATAATAAAAATGAAAAAACTAAAAATAAAAATACTAATAATAGTAGGGGCGGTGGTGGCCCGGTGGTAGGGTGCTGGATTACTGATCCCTAGGTCGGGGGTTCAAGCCCCACTATCACCAGGTTGTCACTGCTGTCCCCCCAGTGCAGCTAACTGGGTTATCAAAGG
>JBCNYH010000016.1:11873740-11886617 GCA_039654325.1 Tandanus tandanus | reverse complement strand
CATTCACGCTCATACAACCATTCACGCTCATACAACCATTCACGCTCATACAACCATTCACGCTTACACAACCATTCACACTCACACAACCATTCACACTCACACACCCATTCACGCTCATACAACCATTCACGCTCACACAACCATTCACACTCACACACCCATTCACACTCATACAACCATTCACACTCACACACCCATTCACACTCACACAACCATTCACACTCATACAACCATTCACACTCATACAACCATTCACACTTACACAACCATTCACACTTACACAACCATTCACACTCATACAACCATTCACACTCATACAACCATTCACACTCACACAACCATTCATATAATAATATAATAACCAATAATATAATAACAGAATATCAGAACTAGAATCAGAATATTTGGAACAGCCATTCCAGCCACTGTGCATGTTTTTGGACTGTGGGAGGAAACTGGAGTACCATCATCATCATCATCATTATTATTATTATTATAATTATTAATGATAATGTAAATATTATTATTATTAATATTACTTTTATTATTAGCATTATCATTGTTATTGTTATTATTTCTATTATTATTATTCATATTCATATTATTATTACCTTTATTATTAGCATTATCATTGTTTCTGTTATTAGGATGATTTTTATAATAATGATGATTATAATTGTTGCTCGTCCAGCTGTTGCGACCTAATTATTGGTGTTTATTGCACCGGGCGGTGAAGGGGGTACAGAGGGGACGGTAAGTTAGCAAGTGCGCGGGGGGAGGGAGCGGGGGGGGGGGTAGTAAGGAAAGAGGAGGAGAGGAGAGGTCCGGCTGCAGAGAGAGAGAGAGAGAGAGAGAGAGAGAGAGAGACGACAATGGAAGCAGCCTCCAGCGGCCGGTAGAAAGCGAGGAGAAGGCGCGGAGGAAACGCAGAGCACAGGGGAGCTTCCGCCTCTTAAACCTCGGGATTAAAGCCTCGGCTCGGGCGCGTAGCGCGGACTGCGGCTCTGAAACGGAGCGCTGAGATTTGGGGAGAATCGCGGCTCCGTCTCCATCACCGAGAGGCGCGTCCACCTGCTCCGAGCCGAGGCCCGGAAACACACAGCGAACATGGAGAAGTGGCGGCGCTGACGCGGGGAGCACCGTTACCCCGACCGGCTGCGGTTTGTTCCGGCGAAGCGACGCGGTGAGAGGTAAGAGCACAGCCGTGTCAACTTCACGCGCTTACAGCCCACTTCCGCTCCCGGATATAAACACGCGTGCGTTTGATCTCGTGCGTCCGTAATGAGAGGTAGCGCAGGCTGCGTGCATGCAGGAGTAACACATCACTGACATGCAACTCACACACTGTGTGCACCAGAGCTGAACAATCCACACTCTGTCCCATAGTGGGGCTCTGAGAATCACAATTAATGCCCAATAAAGGCAGTGGTGTGTGTGTGTGAGTGTGTGAGTGAGTGTGTGTGTGTGTGTGTGTGTGTGTGTGTGTGTGAGTGTGTGTGTGGGGCTCTGCCAGGACACTCTGTATCCTTTAAATGATTTTACATTGATGCAGCACAGAAACATTCCTATCAGTGTTATCAAGGTTCTTATAGCAGTCGATGATGGTGGAATAGGGCTTAGCGTGTCCGCCTCACAGCAAGAAGGACCTGGGTTCGAATCCCGTGCCTGTGTGGAGTATGCACGTTCTCCCTGTGGGTTTCCTCCGGGTACTCCGGTCTTCTTCTACAGTCCAAAGACATGCACGTTAGGCTGATCCAAGTCGCCCCTAGGCGAGAGTATGAATGATTGTGTGTGTGTGTGTGTGTGTGTGTGTGTGTGTATTGGCACTGTAATGGGTGTACTCCACCTTCACCCAGAGTCGGCTGAGATAGGCTCCAGCCTCCCTGTGACCCTGGTAGGAATGAGTGAGATGACTGACTGCGGAAGCTTTCTTTTAAAAGTCATCTAGAGTCAGATTTCACTCACTCATTTACCGAATTTCGTAATCTTACTATTAGGGAGGCTGGAGCATATCTCACCCGACTCTGGGCGAAGGCGGGGTACACCCTGAACAGCTCGCCAGACCATCGCAGGGCAAAGCGCACACAACTGTGCACACTCATATCCACACCTAGGGGCAATTCGGAACAGCCGATTAGCCTAATGTGAATGTCCTCGGACTGGAGGAGGAAACCGGAATACCCCGAGGAAACCTATGCAAGCATGAGAAGAACATGAGGCATTCAGACTCCACACACATGCGCTCTCTCAATGCGCACAGGACTCAAACCCAGGACCTTCCTGCTGATCACTAAGTCACCGTGTGTCTGACTGATTACCAGGAGGGATCAATATCAAATCCCTAACCCAGTACTTTGTGTTGAAAACTGTGTTAAACCTTCTGGTGTGTATAAAAAATGTTCAAAGGGCTTCGAAATGCAAAAAGATGCAGAAACACCGAACAGGTTATTATAACACCCGGCTGACTCACAAGTCCGTCAATGGGGCTGTCTTTCCTTCTTTCCCTTTTTTTCCTTTACTATTCAGTCATGTGCACTAGTTTGTTTTCACTGTGGTCATCACAACAATGGTCGTCTGGACAGTGGCTGTGAATATGAATACATTTCGAGGTTGACCAGATGGTAAAATCGAATGGTGGTTGAACCAGGAACGAAGCTGAGCTGCACAATGTGTAAAAGAGAGGAGAAACCGCCCCCCGAAAAAAACAAGGCTTATGTAAATAGAGAGTAAGGCTGGCGCTTCATCCAGCGAGCGATTCTCACCATTCCATCAATTTTTGGTTGATATGCTTTAGCAGAACCTGGACTTCTGTTATTAGCAGCACATCTCTTTGTTGACTTAAATCAATAATACAGATAAAAAAATATTCTCGGGGTTTTAATTCAGGCTTCAGCATTGATTTCTCCCTGAAATTTGCAGCTAATATTGATTAAACATACCGTACATTGTACACACCCTGCCTGGCGGGTAGGCTTTTAGCAATGTTTGTGTGTCTTTTATTAGACTATTGAATATAGGCCTGGCGTAGCGCTAAGGCGTGCTCGAGGACATGCTGCGCGTCTTGTGCACCGTCATCCTGGATGTCTTACTTCAATTCTACTTTTATAGAACAGCTCGCATGCTTATATCGCTCGTCTTCACAACTGTGGGTGTAAGTTCTCCTTCAAAAAAAGTCGTTAAAATGGACCTTGGCTTTAGGCACTGGTTTAAAGAGCGCCATACGTTACAAGAAAAAAAAAAAATATGACTTATTATTCAGATGAAAGCAAAGCAAACTATTTCTCATCCCACACGTGATGACTCGCTTGTTCCCAGTCGGAACAAAAAGACATTGATTCACATTAGTGTAGTCGCTTTACTCAGTAGATGTATATTTGTATCTTAGCAACATATAAAAATAGATTCAGGTTGTTAATTTAATTAGGAACGCTTTCAAGCTGTGGATTAAAACTTAACATTCACATCTTTTGTCTCATGCATTTTTTTTTTTTACTGCACGCAACAGTTTCTTCCAACTTTTAATCATTTTCCACTTCCCACCCACTAGCTAGCATTATCCTCAACTCAGTCTTTCCCCCTAATTTATTCATAGCTAGCTCCCATCCACCAGACAGGCTTCCCCATCATACACCAGCTCGGAGGCACGTAATGTAGCAACCTATCTATTTAACCTACAGGTCATGAAATGTTGGTGTAACAAACTGAAGCGAGTATCTCACCGAGGGGCGAATGATAATGAACGTAGCGAATTTTGGGTTCGTCAAAGGTTGCAAAACAGTTCGCAAACAATTTTTCAGGCCGTGAAAAGAAACGTTCAAAATTTCTTTGCAAATATAGTTTTCCGCAAACTGCTGTAACACGTGTTGCTAAAGTTCTTTTTTGGTTTTTAGTTTTGTGTGTGTGTGTTTTACTTCTTATAGGGTTGGTTCCATCAGTAGGGGTAACGGTGGTTCAATTCTAAGATTCACCTGACATTCACCTGGTATTTTACCACGAGTTGGCAAAAGGCCCTAAACAGTGGCAAATACTTGCTAGTCGTCACAAACACTGTCGCTAATGGTCGCTAATCTACGCCAAATGTCTTTCGCAAATACTTTCGTGCTAATGTTACTAATCGTTGCTAGATGTCGCTGAATGTGGCGAATGACAGAGGTGAACCCTGATTTTCACCAACATTCGTCAGGAAAGTTCAGGATTCGCCGCTGTGTGAGATACTACATTCAGAGGAAGGTGCTCTCCGCCCACTTCCATATACACATACACACATACTGCTACATCCCAGGGCAGCAGAACACGCAGAGCAGCTCAGTCTCAGTGCTGAATCTCACCGATTTTTGTGGCATTGTCTTCAAACTACAGGGCCAATGATTTTCTGTTTCAGCATTTATGAGCCAGCACTGTTGAAGTTTTTCAGGAGAAACTTGGGTAAAGTAGAATAAAGCGGTGGGTGGTGAGCGCCAGCAGCTGACTAGAAAGACTTCCATTTCAGTTTAAATACATCAGTAATCATTAATGGATTGCACAGCACACCAGTGAGACTTCCTCTCACATTCTACATACCTGCTTGTAATGACTATACAGGCAAGATTTTCTGAAAATTGGTTTACCATTATGTGTGTAATGGGTTAAGAAATGTACAGGGACATTTCAAAAGTAAACGGACACCTCGCACTGCAGAATTTTATCTGTGGACCTCATCTAATCAAACTCATCCTCTCACTCTCTCTTTCATTCACACTCACATCAAGGGGCAATTTGAAAGAGCCGGTTTGCCTAATGTGCATGTTCCGTGTTGGCTGTTCCAAATCGCCCCTAGGTGTGGACGTGAGTGTGAATGGTTGTGTGTGTGTGTGTGTGTGTGTGTGTGTGTGTGTTAAACCCTGTGATGATCTGGCGAGCCGCCTTTGCCCAGAGCCGGCTGAGATAGGCTCCAGTCTCACCGTGACCCTGAGTGAGTAAGGAGAAAAAGTAAATCAATTCAGAATGAAAAAAGAATTAGAATTGTATATATGTGTATATATATTTCTTTGATAAGATCCTTTGTGTGTGCATTATGGAGGCTGGATATGCTGTGTCAGGAGTAGGTAAGAACTAAAATGCTTGAAAGTGGGTCATGGATGGTGGTAGGAATGCTGACAGCGGCTTTCCTGATGGTTCTCTGTCCCAAGCTCTATTGCAAGTGAGAGACCTATTGCACCCTAAACCGCCGTGCTACATAAGCTCTGTGTCCTCCCATAAATATCCACCCCCCTTCCCCCACAGGGGCTGCCACAGCGTTCTGTAATTACACAGAGGTGAGATCCAGGGGAGATTTGATCAACGTCTTGATTGCATTTTATATCCACGTGCACTTTGCTCTTCCAGACGTCCTCTTGCTTGCTTCCCGTATTTGCTTAATATCACCCAGAATTTTTCCTCTTGCCCTTTATTCTTATCGCAGCATTTTTTAATTATTGTGGAGTGGGTATTGTACTGTATTAAATGCTAGGGATATTTGTGATAGGGACAATGTAAAGAACATTTCACGTTATTGTATATCGGAGCAGCTGCAGCAGTGGAAGCATTGTCTGAGTTGAGGTGAAGCTTTTTGCCTACAGACAGGCGGACGAGCCGAGTGAACAAAGCACAGACTACTGTACAAATACTGCAAATACTGCCGTTGTCCCTTCACACAACCTTCACATTCAAGAGTTCTCTTATTGAACACAATGGGTATAGCCTAACGTCTCTGTTCATAAAATTCTACATTCTGGCAACTTATTTTATTTTCCAATGAAAAGAGGTTAGCATGTCTGCCTCACAGTGAGAAGGTCCTGGGTTCGAGTCCCGGGCTCCCGGGAGTTTGAATGTTCTCCCCTTGCTTGTGTGGGTCAAAAGTCAAAAGACATGCACTTTAGGCTAACTCGCTGCTCCAAATTGCCCCTAGGTGTGAGTGTGAGTGTAAATGTTGTGTGTTTTGGCCCTGCAATGGTCCGGTGAGCTGTTCATCCAGTGTCGGCTGACCCGTGACCCTAACTGTAGGATTAAGTAGTTCGGTAAATGATTGAGTTAGGGAGAAATTTCCCCTAGGTGTGAGTGTGAGTGTGAAGGGCTTTGTGTGTGTTTGCCCTGTGATGGTCTGGCGAGCGGTTCAAGGTATACCCAGCCTTAGCCCAGTGTCGGCTGAGATACCCTCCAGCCTCCCTGCAACCCTAATAGGAGGATTGAGTGGAGTGCGTGTGAGAGAAATTGCCCCTAAGTGTGAGTGTGAATGGTAATGTGTGTGTGTTGGCCCTGTGATGGTCTGCGATAGGCTCCCCGTGACCCTGATAGTAGAATTAAGCAGTTTGGGAACTGAGTGAGTAAATATGACCGTACTAAGTTTAGTCTATAACTGGATAAGCAGGACAATTTAAGCACAATGACTTTCGAGCCTGTGGTGGCTTTCCTTTTTTTTTTTTGTACCATGCCAGCGTTTTCATCTCCATGTGAGTCGAGCACGTTTTTACACCGCATGTAAATCACTCTACTTTAGTAGTTGTGGTCAAGAGCTCCTTGATTAAATTATGGCTCCATCATGTGACGCTCCACTGTTCTCAGCGGGGAAATGACTCAGCTCGGGGTGGGTGCAGGTGCACAGGCATGGATTATGTCTGTGAGAGGTAAAGTGAGTGATAAGTGTGTGAACGCTTTTAGACTTATTTCCAGTCAGAATGTTAATTTAGTTTGTAGTTTCAGCTGCCGTATCTTCTGATCCGTAGTTACGAAGATGGTTAACAATTCTTTTCCCATGTCCCCCCGCCTGCCAACCTCCAAAAAAGGAGAGCATTAGCCTTTGTTAGCAGGCTTTAACTAGGTGGTAAGTACACGCCCCCCTTACTGGGCATTGTAAGAATTGGGAGTACAACTCGGGTGGGGGGTGGGGCGGGTAAAGGGTCATTTCTTTTGGATCATCAATGAGCAGATCCCATGTGAGCGAGAAACTGGGATCTGCCCAGGGCTGGAGAATGACAGGAGCTCCTTTGTGTGCCCCTGCCCTTCATGCTACAAGCTCTTGTTTCAGGCTTTGGCACAGGGGCCAAAGAGGCCGCTTTTTGGAACAGAGGGGACTGGAGAAGAGGCAAGGGGATGTTGTTAGGATGTTTCCTGCACTTCTCATTCTTTTATGGAAAAGGTGGTTTTGTCCTCACAGAATGGCTACAACTGAGAACAGAAATCTGCAGACAGGAAGTAGGAGGGCATCTCCTTTCTTTAGATGCTGCGGTGGCACATTTGCTGGAGGAGTTTTCGTGGAATTATCAATAGAAACAAAAAGGAAGCGGTCTCATTGATATCGCTTCTGGCATTTTCAATTAATTTTCCCATGGGTTAGTACTCCTAGGTCCTTCATCTTCATATATCTGTGAAATATTTGAGAAATATATGGCAATTATACCATCCATCCATCAATCCATCCATCCATCCATGTGCTCAACTGGTTTATTCCAGGGGCGTGGGGAGTCTGAAGCTTATCTCAGCCGCCACTGCGCAAACGTATGCTACACCCATTGCAGGGCCATTACACACACAACCATTCACACTCACACATTGGGCAATTTGTAACAGCCAATTCGCCTAATATGCATGTGCTTGGACTGTGGGAGGAAACCAGAGTGCCCATAGGAAGCCCTCATTAGTACGGGGAAAAACAAGCAAACTTCACACAGCAGACCTTCACCGAGCTCGAGACTCAAACCCAGAAGCTTCTTGCTGTGAGGCAGATGTGCTAGCCACTACGCCTGTGTAACACATTACGAACCATTTGTTTTGGTCTTGGGCCCTAACCTAATTTCTCTCACTCACTCACTCATTTGCTGAACTGCTTATTCCTATTAGGGTTGCGGGAAGGCTGGTGCCTATCTCAGCCTATACTGGGCAAAGGGTGGGTACACCCTGAACACACCATTTGCCGGCCAACACACACACACACAACCATTTACACACACACACACTCACACATAGAGGAGGAAACCGGAGTACCCAGAGGAAACCCACAAAAGCATGGGAAGAACATGCAAACTCCACACAAAAACGACCAAGGCCGGGCCTCGAATCCAGAACCTTCGTGTTGTGAGGCGGACGTGCTAACGACTACGCCTCCGTGCTGCCCCTTTTACTAATAACATTATTGTGAAACGGACAGACTGTTATTTTTCATAAGTTTTAACATCTTCCTCAATTAGATGCCACTGTGACTTCAGTTTCTAATTAATTTATGCGCTATTATTATTTATATAAATAACAAATTAGTGGTTTGGGTAGAATCAGCTGATTGTTTATGGTGAGGTTTATCACTTTGGTATATGCCTGGATCCATCTTTACAGTAAACTAATATCGAGTACAGTTTTAATTCTAGTCATGAATGGGCAGCAGTAATTAGGCGCGCACTGATCTTAAAGGTAAAGGCAATGATTTCACTACAACAGTTACAGTTGTGGGCGGCACGGTGGCGTAGTGGTTGGCACACCTGCCTCACAGCAAGAAGTGCTCGAGTCCTGTGCTTGGCGATGGTGTTTCTGTGTGGAATAAGAATGTTCTCCCCATACTCGAGTGGGTTTCCTAAGGGTAGTCCAGTTTTCTTCCCACAGTTCAAAGATATGCACGATAGGCTAATTGGCTGTTCCCAAATCACCCCTGGGTGAGTGTGAGTGTAAATGGCTGTGTGTGTGTTGGTCCTGCGATGGACTGGTGAGCTGTTCAAGGTGTACCTCGCCTTCGCGCAGTGTTGTCTGAAATAGGCTCCAGCCTCCTTCAGGCCCTAGTCGGATTAAGCGGCTCAGCAAATGAATGAGTTACAGTTGCTCACTTTTGTAATTAATGATGGATTCTATAATAAATGTTGGGCACATGTGTGCTGAAGCACAAGCCAAATCAGGATATTTAATTTGGCAGGGGTGTAACTAAAAACTGGAGCCATATTAATAAAAAACCTGAGATTTCTTTTGTATTTCTAAAATAGTTTTATAATGAGTAGAAAATGCTTAAAAATGCACAGTGATGTTCGTATATTGCTGTCATATCATACTGCTGGGGTCTACTATTAAAAATTCTCATTTAAGGCTAAAATATGCTCAGAATCTGAAACCCTGTATTGTTGTCTTTAATTAAATATGAGATTTTACACATCCAAAATACTTTCATCATTCATCACTGTGAAGAAAATTAAAAATCTTTGAAGTAACGAGATGCATTTTGACCATACAATTTAAACTGGTATAGGTCAGACACTGTATTATACCTGTGGAGCACGGAGTATCTTTGTGTGGAGGGCATTTGCATGTGGTTGTGTGATTTTCCTCTGGGTACTCAGGTTTCCTCCCACAGGTGTGAGTATGAGGGTGAATGGTTGTGTGTGTTGGCCCTGAAATGGACTGGCGAGCTGTTCAGTTTGCACCCTGTCTCATCGGCTGAGCCTGCTTCTGAAGCATCTGCTTCAGCCTCCCTGTGACCCTCATAGGATTAAGTTCTTTAGACAATGAATGAATGAGATAGTATTCCCCCTTTTTAGACTTGAATGTTTCATTTTGAACACCAGTAGAGGACCAGAGTATGATTCCTAATCCAAAATATTCCACAGTTCTTCAGGAAGCTGCTTCCCCACCTCCCCTTGAAATCCTAATTTTGAGTGCATGAGTTGGATGGCCTGTTTGGCTTCCTCCTCTCATTTATGGGTTCTCAACTCTCTTCCAACTCTGCTCTGATTTGTCGCCTAAAAGCTCTATACTCAGTGTGCTGGGATGGGCGGAGATACTGGTGTGTATGAGGGGCAGTGGGGGAAGGCCAGCTAATTAGAAGGCCCAGCACACTGTGATGCACTATTGAGCCTCTCCCCAAAATGTCAGCGAAAACCTGGTGTTTACAGCCAGCTCAAACAGCCCAGAGGGAAAACTTAACCATGCGCTTACCTCATTATTTGACAATCTGGCGTCGTCTAACATGGCTATTCCAGACTGTAAAAATATTTATGGGTCATAAGAAATGGAAAAGCATCATATCTCCGCTTTAAGCAGAATTGGGACGTTGGAGGAACAGTTGTAAACGTGCCAGCAGTTGAACACAAAATTTGGAGTGTATACAAGGCAACGCACACATATGGTGGTGGATCATTAACGCTTTGGGCTGTGTTGTGGCTAATGGTCCAGGGGCTCTTGGGAAAAATAGATGGTACCATGATTTTGAGTAAAGCACCGGGACATAGCTCAAAACCTGATTACCTTTCCCTGGAGGTTAAGACTTGGATGTTGATGGATTCTTCAGCAACATCAGATTTAACACAGAAATAGTTGCAGGACACAAAATCGATGCTCGACTCAGTCGGAATTTAAACCCTATTAAAAGCTGTGCTCTGAATTGTAGAGAGCGGTTTACCTGCGCACAGATTTTCATAGCTCTGTGGTTTTTCTTCACTCTGATTGGTCAGAAAGTGTTGATTATTTTTCTATATCTGACAATAGTTTTTGTCTTCAAGACAAACTCACCGATTTATGTTTCTGCATTGTTTCCATGGGTATGGCCTGGTGGCGTAGTTGTTAATATGTTCACCTTACAGCAAGAAGGACCTGGGTTTAAGCCCTTGGTGTGGGAGTTTCCGTGTGGAATCTGCACGTTCTTTCCTTGCTTGTGTGGGTTTCCTCTTGGTACTCCAGTTTAATCCCACTTCTAAAGACATGCAAATTAGGCTAATTGGTTGTTACAAATTGCCCCTAGGTGTGTGTGTGTGTGTGTAAGTATGTGTGTTGGCCCTGCAGTGGACTGGTGGCTGAGATGGGCTCCAGCCTCCCCGTGAGCTAGTAGGATTAAGCTGTTCAGCAAATGATGAATATGTGTATGTCTTGTGTCATTAGAAATTTGTACATTTTTGTATACACTTCAGTTTTGTAGCATTTGACTGAATCTGAGCAGAAAGTATAGATCTGTACACTTCACTATACACTATAGATCTATACACTTCAGAAAGCATCCTGTTTCTTCTATCAGTCGTCACATCAATAAACACTGGTGGCCCAGTTCAACTGGCAGCCGTACATGCCCGTGTCCATCATGTTTGACAGATGATGGGTTATGCTTTGGATCATGAGCCTTTCCCTTCCTTGTTACTTCTTACTCTTCTCTTCCTATCATTCTGATACAAGTATATGTTGGTTTGTCTTCACCAAGGAATGAATGACACAATCACCCAGTGTTGATGTTTTCTGTGTTCTTCCAGGTCTTTTCGTGTTGCTGAGCTCACCAGTGTATTCCTTATTTAAGAATGTACCAAATTGTTTCTGCTTTCCCTCTGATTGCTGTATTTATTTTTTCATCGTAATGATGGCCTCCTTTACTAAATGGAACACATTTTGAGATTTCCCATTAATAGTTTCAAATGCAAATTCAATCTCAGTTGATCTCCTTTATTTTCATCACCTTATGAAGAAACTGCTGTCAGTCAGTTGTCCATTTACTTTTGAGCCTCTGAAGATATGGTGACTAATATATAGATTTAGGCACTGCCTAAAGGCGGAGCACCTGATAGATATCTTTACTGATAGGAGTCCAAGGCTGGTGTTATAAGAGTACCGTGGCTCCTTTAAGGGCTGATTATGATAATGACTTTAGCCCTGGATGAAAAAAATAAATAAATAAAAAAATCTATCTCCCCTGGGTTTCCCGACTACGGTTTGGAGCAGAAGAAGGAAAGGTTAGCACTTTCTTTTCACCATCTTTCTTGCACCGATTTCCACCTTCATTTGTAACACCTGTCTTGTTAGTTTAATTATCCGTTTAACGAGTTCATGTTCTGTGTTGTTTGTCTGCCTACCTGAGTTAGACTGTTTTTTTATTCTGTGCGAGTCTGAGTGGTGGTGGTGCATGAGCCTTTATTTTTGGAGGTTTCATTATGAATTAATCCTATTTCTTATTATATAAAAAAATTTATTCATTTATTTATTTTTTATTGCTTCCTGCCATCATCGATACATTATAGCAAACTAGCATCAACTCAGTGATGCGGCACCTCATTGGGTTTCCTGTGGTACAGACATGGGACAACCATCCAAGTCATGTTCCATGCCTATGGGGCTTCGCTCAGGAGGTACACTATACAAATGTCTGTAATTTCTAAAACACTCTATTACCACCAGCCAAAATGACCTTAAGTAGTCCACCTTGTGGCATGTTTTTGTAGAGAAACGAGAGAATCAAATGGAAGGAAAACCATGTGGACACAGGAAGAAAACAGTAACCTATCTGTGTCTCGATTTTCTCTATTTCACCTGTTCGCCACCTTGCCATGCATGTGTTATACCAGTAGTGGTTATATAACAGTTTTTGTGCTACATAATTTGCACTGTACTGTATTTTGTTTTATCTTGTGAAGGTTACTGCGCTTTTTAAAGCCATAGTTAGGTACTCAGTGGTACAATCTTGGTCCTGTAATTATGGTCTGTGGTGTCTCACCTGAATTCCTGCTTTATGTAAACAAAAGATCTTAAATGAAGGTCATGGCTCTATTGCTTGATAAAGATTTTATTTTGTTCTTTGGTAGATATGCACCAGAGCTATCATTAAAATAATCCGTAATTGACACATTTATTCCGCAGTTGTTATTGATTCAAATGTCACATGGGAGTTCTTCCCAGCATCAATACACGGTATTGCCTTTGAGTATAAAGTTGATAAATCCTCCCTTGATCTCACTGAAAGTTACATTGAGATTTCACTCTGTTGGGTTTAGATGTATGAGCTGTGTTGCATCATATGTTTTCAGCTCTGATGTTTTTGCAGTATGGCCTTGAGTAACAGAGAGAGAGAGAGAGAGAGAGAGAGAGAGACTGTGGGCATGCTGCATTATAGCCAGTGAGATAGAGTATATAT
>JBCNYH010000016.1:11840503-11855185 GCA_039654325.1 Tandanus tandanus | reverse complement strand
TATGTATTTGGAGTTTAACGACTACCAAGTTTAACTACTTGCCAAGTTTTTCAAAATAGTAGTCGACTCGTCATTATGTAACAAACGACATGAAAAGAGCATCTTCTGTGACTGTGCACTTAAAAATATCACTAATGCTAGTCTGCCTTTGCGCAGTGCGTTGCTCGCTGGCGCTAGCATAACTGCCCTATCAGCCACACACAGCTGACACGTCATCGTGAAGTATTTCCACAATATATGCTTGTTAAGCTCGAGCCTTTTAATGTGCCACGACCATTTTGTGCACACGCCGCCATTCAGACCACAACTAGCTGACTGTTGCTTACAGCGCCGACTAGTGGAAAAGGCAGTCGAATAGATGACTAGTTGATTAGCTGGTGAAACTCCTTATGCATCCAGCCTGTTGAGATTCGCTTTTGTTGCGGACCAATTGTTTCAGTTGTATAGCATGATTGGCATGTTGAATGCGTTGTATAGACGTAGACGTGTTTCCAGAGGGATCTTGCCTCTTCGACTCCAGAGTCCAGAGAGATTGGAAAGCATTGTTGCTGAGACTGCAGTGTAATTTGATGTCAGCAGTGCTGCACAGTAGAGAACCAAGTGTTCTGTTTCTCCTCCATTCTTCATGTCTTCTGCATTTCTGACCCTCATCATCACTTTCTGACTTTTCAGCGAGTACACATGTTTATACACACTTGTAGGCATCATTTTAGGTGATCCCAGTTATTACAGACTAATCGTATCAGTGTAAGGCAAAAGCACATCAAACACAATGTTGGAGCCAGCGGTCTACCTCATGTCAGAAGAGCTTGTGAAGGTATGATAGCTTGTCCTTGGTGTGAGTCCAGCTCAAAGGGTTGTTTTTTAAATTATGGCCAAGGTTCTGTACCATCGAACAAAAGGAGCAAATTATATGAGAACTTAATTTAGTTTGTTTTGAGGCAGAATAGGTTTTTAAAAAATAACAAAACTTCCCATGTGGTGTAAACGAGCAGTATAACAGTGTTGGAGAGCACAGCTGAGGTCGAATAGCTTGTTCCTTTGTTGTTTTCCTAATCACTTTACCTTAATCTCATTGGAAAATGCCATGAAGAAAAGAAAAGGTGTAGGAACTTCTGAGGGCAGAGGAAAAGACAACTTTGGTTCCATGAGAATCCCTGACTGCACTCACACTAAGCTATGTAATTATGAGGCTGTGTATGTTATTGACGTTAGTGTGATGTGTGAAGCCACCATGTCATGAACATTTACTATGGAAGTTGCATCTTACTACAAAAAGTTCTGTGCGCCACTGCCGTGTTGTTTAATGCAGGCTGTATAAACATGGACAGTCATTCACTCATTTGCCGAAACACTTAATCCTACTAGGGTCACGGGGAGGCTGGAGTCTATCTCAGCCAACACTGTGCGAAGGTGGGGTACACCCTGAACAGCTCACCAATCCATCACAGGCAACAGACACCATCACTCACACTTACACTTTGGAGCAATTATCCAAATGCTCATGTTTTTGGACTGTTGGAGGAAACGGGAGTACCTGGAGGAAACCCATACAAGCACGGGGAGAACTATACACAGAAACGCCATCGCCGAACCCGGGACTCGAATTCAGCACCTTCATGCTGTGAATTGGACATGATAACCACTACGCCACCATGCCGCCCAAAGCATGGACAGTACGGTAAAAACAGTACACCATTACAAAGGTTAGCATTGAAATTAAAAAGGAATATATTGAAACAAAAGGTCTCCTCTCTGTCCACTCATATCTATCAACATGATTCCTAACTATTGTAGAATTATTTATTATGGGATGTCCCATGTAATGTGATATTTGACACACTTATGTGTCAAATACACTAATGTGACACACTTAGTGATGGTCTACCAGTGGGCCAGACTCGGTGTCTCTTTGTGTCTCAGTCAAGATGCTCCACCAATGTGTCACATTCTCCTCAGCCTCTCTCTGCGACATCATCACGTACTGATTGACCTACACACCCTACCCAGACACCCCACCCACAGAGCTTTACGCACTACTCGTAGTTTAATATTTCATTAACTGTATAAATGATTTCGCCTTGCAATAGATTAGCGATATGTTCAGGGTGTCCCGTGCCTCTCGTCCGAAGTTGGCTAGGATTGGCTCCAGCTTCCCTGGTGACCCATTACGGATGAGCGGTATAGATAACGGATGGGTGGATGGATGGGTGTATATTTGTTCAAAGGGTGTGCTGATGATGCGCCACTCTATATCCCTCCATATATCTATATCCCAGCTAATAATTGATGTTTTGACAATGTTGCTGCAACGTTGCGATAACGTTATTTGTAGAATCCCAAAAATCTTTCAGATAACATTTTTATAAATGTTTGAAAAACTTTATCAGAAGATATTACAGTAACATTAGTTTTTTTTTATATTATGTATTATTATTTATACAAGGACTGTGTGCATGTGTACTTAGGCTGGAGCCTATTCTAGGCAACACTGGACGAAGGCGGGGTACACCCTGAACAACTCACCAGACCATTGCCGAACACTCACACAACCATTTACACTCACACTAAGGGGCAACTAATTAGCCTAATGTGCACGTCTTTGAACTGTGGGAGGAAACCAGAGTACCCGGAGGAGACCAAAGCAAACACAAGGAGAACATGCAAACTCCACATGGCAACACCCTGACTGAGCCTGTGACTCAAACCCAGAATCTTCTCGCTGTAAGGCGGACATGCTAACCGCTACACTACCGTGCCGCCCCTGCATGATTTACTGTAAAGGAGACCCAGTACGGATGTGCACAGTCCTCGTCCAACACTAAATGGCGTGTCAGTCCAACACTGAGGGCCTGGATGTGTGTGACATTTTGCAACGCCAAACAAAATTATGCATAAAAGTCAAGAACGTCTTCGCAACGTACGTTATGGTTTAACATTGCCACAATGTTCACATAACTTTTTTTTTTTTTGCGCAACCTCCCAAATTATGATTATTAGTCGGTGAGGGCGTTTCTGTGTGCGCTGTTCTTGCGTGGGTTTCCTCCGGGTACTCAGGTTTCCTCCCATAGTCTAAAACCATGCACATTAGGCTAAGTGGCTGTTCCAAAAGTATGAGTGATGGTGTGTGTGTTGGTCCTGCGATGGACTGGTGAGCTGTTCTGGGTGTACCCTGCCTACACCTACAGTCGGCTGAGATAGGCTCCAACCTCCTTGTGACCGTAATAGGATTAAGCAGTTCAGCAAATGAATGAATGAATGAATGTTTTTAGGTGAAGCAGCTGTTGATTCCTCTCCAGGCCGGTGCTGGTGGTGGTGGCGGTGCGTGGGTGATTATGAATGGTTCTGGTGTGAGGTGGGGGAGGGTGGGTGCACATGTGTTTAAAACAACAGAATATCTTACTATCCTCAATAAGACATGGTTTCTAGAGTCATTTCCACAGTCTTTCTTTCACTCGCGAAGTCTGCTGCCTGTTACAGCTGATAAAGTTGGACAGCTAGCTTCATTTGATAAATAGACTGTTTACTAGCATCAGATTTCATGTGCTGGAGCTGCCAGAGACGTGAGAGCTGCGGATCCGCACGACAAGAGGAGATGCGAAGGAAAGATGAGGAACAGCATCCCATTGATCCCTCTCTGCGGCGTACACAGCAAGAGTTGTGCCAAGAGATTCTTCAGTGGCTGACAAACACACACACACACACACACACACACACACACACACACACACACACACACACACACACTCACACACACCAGTCTTTCACACGGGCCCACACACGGCTTATTGGCACTTTTTGTCCCCTGCTTCCCTCATCACTGCTGGTCCAGTAGCACTGAGCTGCCGAGATGTTTGTAGTGGAATACGTCCTCATACGTCATTTACAGGGTTGGTGTGAATGCTGCTGCTATTGGCTGGAAGAATTTTTGCGTGGATGTTAGTGTTGACGCGTAAAACAGCCTAGACTAACTCGAAGAGCTTTTTATATATTTTTTTTGCGTTTAGAGTCAAGACTCTTAAGAATTACTGTGCAATCATTGTGCAACCTTTCGTCTCCCTCCCCCTTCCTGCGCTAAGCCAAGTACCCTCTCTCTCTATCTCTCTCTTTCTCTCTCACACACACTCTCTCTCTCCCTCTCTCTCTCCTCTCTCTTTCTCTCTCTCTTTTCCTCCCTCTCTTTCCCTCTCTCCCTCTTTCTTTCTCTCTCACACTCTCTCTCTCCCTTTCTCTTTCTCTCCCTTCCTGTCTCTCTCTCACACACACCTCTTTATCTTTCTCCCTTTCCCTTTATCTCTCTCCCTCCCTGTCTCTCTATCTCCCTCTCTCTTTCTGTCTTATTCTCTCTCCGTTTCTCCCTCTCACACACACCTCTCTATCTTTCTCCCTTTCTGTCTCTCTATCGCTCTCCCTCCCTCTCTCTCTATCTCCCTCTCTTTCTCTCTTCCTGTTTCTCTTTCACACACCCCTCTCTCTCATCCCTCTCTCTCTCTCTTCATCTCTCTCTCTCTCTTTTTCTCTCGTTCCCTGTGTCTCTCTTGATCTCTCTATCCCTCTCTATCACTCTGTACCTCCCTCTCTTTCTCCTTCTCTCTGTCAATCTCTCTCTCTTTCTCTCTCGCTCGCTTTCTCTGCCTCCTGTCATTTGAAATGTGCCCTGCATAAATGGCGGCAGCTGCTTGAGCATAGAGCAAAGGGGAGAGAGGAGAGGCTGAATCACAATTAGCGAGGCTTTTCTTTTTCGTAGCAGCAGTATCCCAGAGCTACAGACGTCATTCATACAATCGAAAACATATTGACTACTGATGTTAAAGGGCCTTTTTTTTGCAGGGTCAAGATTTGCTGTGTTTAGAAATCATTTATTCACTCATTTGCTGAACCGCTTAATACTATAAGGTTACGATGAGGATGGTGCCTATTTCAGCCTACTCTGGGCGAGGGCGGGGTACACCCTGAACAGCTCGCCAGTCCATCACAGGGCCAACACACACATACACACACACACACACACACACACACACAAAATCATTTGCACTCACACTCACACCTACGGGCAGTTTGGAACAGCCAGTGAGCCCAATGTGCATGTCTTTGGACTGACGGAGGCAACCGGAGTACCCAGATGAAACCCATGCAAGCACGGGGAAGAACATGCAAACTCCACACAGAAACGCCCTCACGGCAGCGTGAACTCAGGACCTTCTTGCTGTGAGGCGGACGGGCTGATCACTACACCATCATGCCGCCTGTGTTTAGAAATCTCAACCCCGAAATCCTTTCCAAGTCTGTTTTAATTATTTGAAGCTCAGTAAAGTTTAATGCAGTACGTTGTACTTGGGATAAACGCCATGTGCTTTTTTTCCCTCCTATAATTTGCAGACCTCAAGACAGTTTTGTGTCTCTTTTTAAAACAGTGCAAGAACTGAAAACTTATTCAATCCACTGCAGATGGCATTAATGGCGCTCGCCATATGGAAGCGAGTATTCTGTGTGTGTGTTTTTCAGTGAAGCTTTCACTTAATTGCCTGAACAGGGAGCAGCTCTGATTGGTGTGTTTGCTATGTTCCATCTCTTTATTGTGCGTTTTTTCTATAAAGGTTCCTATTTACTTCCAAGGTATATTAAATAGACATGAAATACAGTGTTATTACTTGGAAATAAAATGAAATCAGCCACAATGTCTTTCTGAAACCATTTGCTTTCTCTTGTACGCGAGTGTCAGTGACCCCTGCACCGGACTTTTCCACTTTCTGAATAAGTGTTGCACTGGCAAGGTATCAAGTATACGCAATATTGCTCCTCCGGTCATGTGATCATTCATTCATTCATTCATTCATTTTACAAACCCCTTAATCCTACTACGGTCGTGATGAGGCTGGAGCCTATCTCAGCCAACAATGGACGAAAGCAGGGTACACCCTGGACAGCTCGCAACACCATCACAGGGCCAGCAGACACACAATTACTTACACTCACACCTCGAGGCAATTTGGAACAGCCAATTAGCCTGATGTGCATGTCTTTGGACTGTGGGAGGAAACTGGAGTACCCAGATGAAACCCATGTAAGCACAGGGAGAACATCTCCATGCAGAAACACCCGAGCCCGGTTGACGTGCCAACCACTGTGCTGTGTCATCTGATATTGTTATTGTAGACTGATACAGAACCAAAGCAAGATATAAAGCAGGTGAATAAGAGATACTAAGCCCTTGAGCTGGGGTGGTTCCACCAGGACACCGTTATATTTATCCAAAATGAACTGATAATGGAAAATCAAACACATTGGATATTCCCTAGTGACTGGGTACCTTTTAAAATACTGGTCAGTGTTCTGAAATACACAGCGCCAGTGACATATAAGGAGCCGAGTCGTTAGTGACTGTCAGTCAAAGTGAAGGCAACCTCAGTGGGGAAGATGATGGTGAGACGGAAAGCCACGGTGATGCGATGATTTAAAGAAGCCTAACAAGGTCAATGCGAAAGCAGTGAGCAAAGTGGCTTTCAGAGCCTCTGACATAGCAACTGGAGACCTTGATGCCAGTTAAGTGTGTGAGTCTTGCAGTTCATGTAAAGGCACCCTGTAGTGTTGTATCCACTGCTGGACCTAATTTAGGTTTGCAAAAATAGTGTGTGCATGACTGGTGGTTGGATGTTGGATATCATCCCAGGTCTGGAGGTCATTGTGATCTTATTTAATTGATATTTTAGGCTTGGTTGTTGCTTGTTAATGAGAACTGTGATGTCCATGACATCATGACCATTTCATATTATGAAAAACTGATCTGTGGAAAGCTCTGCTCCGCTGTGTACTTAAGAGTGCAAAGAACCCATGGCTTAAATTACGTTTTTAAATTAGAACCAATATTTTCAAGTTGGGTGACACGGTGGTGTGGTGGGTTGCATGTTCATCTCACAGCGAGAAGGTCTGGGGTTCAAGTCCAGGCCTTGGCTAGGGCGTTTCTGTGTGGTATTTGCATTTTCTCCTCGTGCTTGTGTGGGTTTCCTCTGGGTACTCCAGTTTCCTCCCACAGTCCAAAGACATGCACCTTAGGCTACCTGACGATTCCAAACTTCCTCTAGGTGTGAATGTCAGTGTGAATGGTTGTATGTGTTTTGCCCTGCGATGGATTGGTGGGCTGTTCAGGTTAGGATTAAGCAGTTCAGCAAATGAATGAATCTGACAATGTTGGGAAACCTCTTAGAACAAAATAAAAGAAAAGTTTGCTGGCACAATATATTATAGAGGATGGCACAGTGGTTAGAATGTCCACCTCACTGCATTAAAGTTCCTGGGTTCGAGTCCCGGGCTCGGCGCGGGCATTTCTGTGGGGAGTTTAAATGTTCTCCCCGTGCTTGCTGGGTTTCCTCCAGGTACTCTGGGTTCCTCCCACAGACCAAATACGTGACCATAAGGCTAACTGGCTGAATGGTTGTGTGTCTGTGTGTTTGTGTTGGCCTTGTGATGGACTGGTGAGTTGTTCAGGTTGTGACCTGCCTTCACCCAGTGTTGGCTAAGATAGGCTAGGTTAAGTAGGGTTAAGGTGCTTCAATCCCAACAATGTTGTGAAACCTGTCATTCATTCATTTTCTGAACCGCTTAATCCTAATTAGGGTCGCGGGGAGGCTGGTGCCCAGGGCGAAGGCAGAGTACACCCTGGACAGCTCGCCAGGCCATCACAGGGCAGAAACACGCTGACTGCTATGCAGCCTACTCTTTACGAAAATCAGCAATGGTCAGCAAACAGACAGTGAGAGACAGTGAGAGCCTTTGATAACCCAGTTAGCTGCACTGGGGGGACAGCAGTGACATCCCGTTGATAGTGGGGCTTGAACCCCCGACCTTGGGATCAGTAATCCAACACCCTACCACGAGGCCAAATAAATAGTTTGTGGTCTGATATATTGAGAGAAAATAGCCCCAAAAATGCAGTGAGTACCATTGTATCCTCACAGCTCCACAGCCCTCTTGTTGATTCTGAGCTTGCTTAACTGTCAGTAACTGAGATTCTGTGCATGTTCTTCCCATGTGGACTGGTTATCCTGGGTATATGTGTATTAATGCTGCACTGAGATTGGGTGGCTTGCCATTCAGATTGTATTCCAACCTCACTGCCACTGTTCCCATGATAGGGTCCCTATCCACCATGACTCTGTCCAGGGTAAGTTCCAAATTCAATTAGAAGAGAAAAAGTAAAGGACATGTAAGATGACTAAATGCTCATTCCTACTCAGGGTTAGACAGTTAATAAGCACTTATTGGCTCCCAGGTGGTTCATTAACAAGGTGCACGAATATCACCCTGCAGACTGTAGGTTTGAATCCAGGTTGATGACCAGGAGTCCATCCAATTGGCTAAACTCTCACGGGAGGGAGGGATGGCATACGATCATGTGAGCTCATTTGTACTAAAGGGGCGGATAGTCTTGAGAAGGATTGGGTGTGTTAAAAATGTGCATGCACAGCAGTTCGGAAAGATGCGGGTGGCAGCATTACATGTCACGGAGGTGGCACATATAGTACCAGCAACAACCCTTGTCAAGTAGGGAGGCAGTACTTGACAAGTGTGAATTGGATATGGGGAGGGATACACGGTGGTGTAGTGTTTAGCACATCTGCTTCACAGCAAGAACGTCCTGGGTTTGTGTCCTGGGCTCGGCCAGGGCGTTGCTTACCTGGGTTCCTCTGGGTACTACGTTTGCCTCCCACAGTCCACAGATAATTACCTTAGGCTAATTGGCTGTTCTAAATTGACCCTAAGTGTGAGTGTGGCTGTGTGTGTGTGAGTTGGCCCTGCAATGGTCTGGCAGCTGTGGTGTACAGGGTGTTTAGTGTAGGCTGAGATAGGCACCTCATGACTTTAATATGATTAAGCAGTTCAGCAAATGAGTGAGTGAGTAAATTAGTGGATAAAAATGGGAAAAAAGTTCCCCCAAAAAACATTTATTGAATGTATGTATACGAAGTATGATATGGAGAATTATTCACATTGAGAGGATTTTATCGACAACAAAAGCCGAATTTTATAATTCTGATTCAGTTTTAAATAATTATTTATTCATTCATTCATTCATTTTCTTCCGCTTCTTCCGGGGTCGGGTCGCGGGGGCAGCAGCCTAAGCAGTGAGGTCCAGACGTCCCCGTCCCCCGCCACTTCCTCCAGCTCTTCCGGGGGGACACCAATATATGTTTATTAAATATTTATTTATGTATTTACTTTTTATTTATAAGTCTGGAAGAAAGCGTATCATAGCTGGTGTGTGTCAGCTGGAAGAGCCGCATGCTACTCCCCCTAACCCCGTTTACATGGCGGAACTTTGCGCTACCGTCTTGGTAGTTGCTACTTATTCTCAGCTACTCGGATTATAACAGTGTAAATAGTGAGAAAACAATATTTTGAAAATAAAATAAACTATTGACAGCGCAGGGCCACTGCTGTGCTTCACTGTAAATTGTACCAACCAACAAACCCAAATGGCGGACAGACTGAGCAGTCCGCTGTAAGGCATGGCCTATCTATAAATGATATCCGTGAGGAGGAACATTGCCGTGTGCCAAACGTGAAATAATCATTCAACATATCAGAGATGGATAAATCAACTCATAGAAGAACACCAAGAATTAGCTGGTGGATTTCCACTGATCATTTATTTATTTATTTATTCATTTTCTGAACCGCTTAATCCTATTGGGGTCGTGGGGAGGCTTGAGCCTATCTCAGACAACACTGTGCGAAGGCAGAGTACACTAGCTTGCCACTCTATGACAGGGCATAACATGCATGTTTTTGGACTGTGGGAGGAAACCGAAGTACCTAGAGGAAACCCATGCAAGCACAGGGAGAACATGAAACTCCACATAGAGATGCCCTCGCCGAGCCTGGGACTCGAACCCAGAACTTTCTTGCTGTAAGGTGGATATGTTAACCACTACACCACCATGCCGCCCAGGCCTTCCACCATTCAGAAACAAGAAAATATTTTGAATGAATAATAATGTGTTTTAATCTGTTAGCTGACTCATTTAAAACAAAAAGTGGTTTTTTTTCCCTATTTTTTTTTATTACCTCCTCCAATGGCATTTGTTTGTTATCAACTTTACGCAAAAAGTTATGAATGGATTTACGTAAAATTTTCAGGGAAGGTGGAGACTGTGCCAAGAATCAAATGAATAGTTTTTGGTTTTCCTCCGCCAAGAAGGTTTGTGTTGGGGGAGGTTTGCGCTCTCCTAGCGCTTCTAGTTCATTATGAACTTAATCTATTCTAAAATGATCCACTGAATACCACACAAGGCTTGATATTTATCTGAAAACATTTGGAAGTTGTTTAGCTGAACCATGAATTAAAAAATAGAAAATTGGGATAGAAATATAATGTTATTAACCAGCAACAGAACAGATCTAGTAAAATACATTTGGCTTCCAATGTCCGGTTTTTATTCCTTGTTCAGAATCCTGGTGGAAGAATGATCGGCTTTGTCCTCATCCTGTTTATAAATTAGGAAGGGCAGTCTAATTTCAGTCGTTCTGAAAAGGCAAGTCCGTATCAGATACCTTCTGATGGATTTTAGCTTAAAGCCTTTTAGACTCAGCTGAATTTCGGACTTGAAAAGCAGTTAAAACTGAGTTTATCCATTCTTCCACATCCTGCGTCCAAGCTCCTACAAAACTACTAATTTCCAGTCAGTAACACTGATTGCAATAGCCTGGTGTTAGATTGCCAGTGGGGCGGCACGGTGGCGTACTGGTTAGCACGTCCGGCTCACAGCCCGATGGTCCTGGGTTCGAGTCCCGGGTTCAGTGAGGGCGTTTCTGTGTGAATACTGTGTGTATATTCTCCCCGTGCTTGTGTGGGTTTTCTCTGGGTACTCTGGTTTTCTCTGACAATCCAAAGACATGCACATTAGGCTAATTGGCTGTTACAAATTGCCCCTAGGTGTGAGTGTTGGCCGTGGCGGTGAGCTGTTCATGGTGTACCCTGCCTTCACAAAGAGTTGGCTGAGATAGGCTCCAGCCTCCTCGCGAGCCTAGTGGGATCAAGCAGCTCAGCAAACGAAGGAGAGTGAGTTAAAACCTGTAAGATTTTTATGGAATATAGCTAGATTAGTCATGTTTGGTGTTCAGACAACGGTGCTCTATGTACAACGCCGTACTAGAGCTTTGAGTGTGCAGTGATAAATACATGCACTTATTCAGCATACACTTAAAAAAAGTGTAGCTGTGTTCCTTCCTTTGGAACGGGATTTATCTATTAGATGTTCTCGCCTCAGATAAAGTGCTGGTCACCGTTTTGAGTGAGCAGTTAGCTATAAGGTAACGCTACGTTTGAGTACTAAAGTCAGTTATGTGAACAGAATTCTTTAATGAGATGACTGCTACGTGCTTTCCAACAGACAGGGCAATCTGGGAAGGTAGCTCGTCTAAAAGAAGGAAACTCTGATTGCAAACCATGGACAGATGGGGTCTATTAGCCTTGGTAGGCAGCCCGCCTAGGAGCAGGCTAGCTCTGACTCTAAACCTCCTCTGGCTTGCAGCCACAACCAACCATGGTTAAAGGCTTCGGGAGTAAACCCCGAGGATAAATCAGAGTCTCGAAGGCGGTCAGTGGCTGTATATAGCACCATCATGGCAACTCCTGCGATGGCGTTGGACCCCAAATGTGTTGGCACTTGCCTTTCCATGGAACCATCCTGCGATGTGGAGAGGGCAGCCTAGCTGCATGGGTAACTGCCAATCTTGCTAATATCCCTACCCAAAATATTTTGCATTATTGTAAACTTAGGATGTTTTCGAGATAAGAAAGCAAAGTTTAGTTTAGGCGAGCTAGTAGGTAACTAGCTACTGGATTAAAAGACTTTTATTTAAAACTCTGCTGTCTCAGATCTCCGTATCAATCAATATAAATAACGGTCATAATCCTACATGATTTTACATTCCTCTTAACATTGTATGATGTAATAATGGTTAATGCAGCTATCTATACCTTTCTCCCTTTAATGCTATATAAGCAGTTTATGTAATAATATTAATATCCGGAGAGAGAATATTGAAATATGCTCGGGGGCTTAAACATGGCGAGAAAATAAAAGCTTGTAAAATGTTTTCAACAAAAAAGCTCTGAAAAGGACTGCAGGGAGACTGTGTGTGTGTGTGTGTGTGTGTGTGTGTGTGTGTGCGCACGCATGCAAGCAAAGCTGTAATCTGGGTTGCTCCAGCTCTGGCTGCCATCAGACAAAGAGTAAGCTTTGGATCTCCGTCTGTCTCCTCCTTCATGCACACTCTTACTGATTCTCTTTGTTTCTCTTACGCACGCACACACTTTAAAATTTTGCAACAGCCATTTAGCCTGTTGTGCATGTCTTTGGACTGTGGGAGGAAACAGGAGTACCCGGAGGAAACCCACACATGCATACTCCACACAGAAACGCCGAAGCCTGCGACTTGAACCCAGGACCCTCTTGCTGTGAGGCAGATGTGCTAACCACTGCACCACCGTGACGCCCTCTCCATGATTACCAAAGTAGAATTTTTAATCCTGCTGGAGGATAAAGACTTAAAAAATTCGCACTTAACATCAACGTGTATTGTTTTTTACTGGGATTAAACATTCCTCCTGTCAGTGGTGGTCTGACTTAATACAGATATTATAATAATTATAATATAATAATATGGAAAATAATAAACATCATGCACCGAAATTATTTTTTGGGTTTTTTTTAGTAAAGGATCTTTTATTTGTTTATTTATGTATCATTTAATTATTGTAATATCCCTGCAATGTCCTCATGTATTACCTTTTTAACCTTTTAACACTAAGTTTAGTTTTTTAGCTAAAAAGTGATTATATAACATTAACTACACTGATAAGTATTAGAGAAGCTGTGTCAGACCAGCGGTGTCTTTGCTATTATTTTAAGAAGGGCCTGGGTTTGAGGGCGTTTCTATGTGGAATTCTCCCTGTGCTTACATGGGTTTCCTCCGGGTACTCTGGTTTCCTTCTACAACCCAAAGACATACCCATTAGGATAATTGGCTGTTTCAAATTGCCCCTAGGTGTGGATGTGCGTGTGAATGTGAATGGTTGTGTGTGTGTGTGTGTTGGCCCTGTGATGGACTGGTGAGCGGTTCGGGGTATGCCCCGCCTTCACCCTGTGTCAGCTGAGATAGGCTCCGGCCTCCTCACAACGCAAATGAGTGAGTGAGTGATGAGTAAAAACATGTAGTATGTGACAGGCGTATTTTGGATTCATACCAATTAACTCTGTGGGATCTGTGTTTTAGTGTGAAAGGCTGTTTTCTGTTTGACGGTGAAAAGAAATAAAGTATCTGCTTATGTTTAAATACTCACTCATGTTTGTCTTCTGTAACACTAACAGATATAATTCCATTAATGCACTTAATGGAATTTAAATTAGCATTTTGGTTTTAAGTGGCCCGTGCTTTAGCTTCAGATTAATTCATAGTATTTTTTGTGAAATGAGGGTTAACACTCTCTGGGATGAACTGAAGTGCTTTACAGCTATTGCAAAAAGTGGCATCACAGCTTTGGGTCAGCAGGAGTGCGTCACCTGCTAACCAGATTGCACACAACTCCGTGCTTTTCTGGCTGTGCACCACTATTGCAAAATGTGCACAGTGTTATTGGCAATGCCAAGTACATGGTGTCACACGCTCTCATTTTGTCTCTTGGTATTTTTCCAGCATGAGTTTTTTCACGTTTTTTGTTTTCTAAAACTGGCTTCCTTTCTCCCTGTGATTCTTTTATTTCCCCGAGTTAGTTACACACATTTATGTTTAATCATACACACTAAAACATTCATCCATTTATTTGCCGATCTGCTTAATCCTTCTAGGGTCACGGGGGGCTGCAGCCTATCTCAGCTGACAGCGGGCGAAGGCGGGGTACACTTTGAAAAGCTCCCCGTTCCATCACAGGTCCAACACAGTTAGACACACAAAACTTTTTAACCCAATGTTCATGTTTTTGGACTGTGGGAGGCAACAGAAGTACCAGGAGGGCACAAACACATGAGAACACGACCTCGGGCCTCGAACCCAGGACCTTCTTGGTAAGAGGTGGACATGCTGACCACTATGCTACCGTGCCGCCCTGTTCGTGGCAAATGCTGGAATCAGAAGATTGACAGAACATGAACTCGTTAAATGGATAATTAAACTAATGAGACAGGTGATACAAATGAAAATGGGAATCAGAAAGGCGGTTAAAAGCAAAGGCTCGGACACCTATCAAGAGACATTTTTTGGCAGCTCCACTTTTAAGCAGAGCTTAAATCTATATCATAAACATTAAGATTACAGTAGGAGCAAGTGTACAGTGGTTCCTAAAGTGACGAGTAAGTGAGTGGATGCGTTTGATTTGAAAATGTATGATCCAGGGTGGCACTGTGGCGTACTGGTTAGTACGTCCTCCTCACAGCAAGAAGGTCCTAGGCTTAAGTCCTGCACTCGGCAACGGCGTTTCTGTGTGGAGTTTGCATGTTCTTCCTGCGCTTGTGTGGGTTTCCTCCGGGTACTCTGGTTTCCTCCAACAGCTCAAAGACATGCACATTAGGGTAATTTGCTGTTCCAAACTGCCTCTAGGTATGAGAGTGAGTGTGAATGGGTGTGTGTGTGTGTGTGTGTGTGTGTGTGTGTGTGTGTGTGTGTGTGTGTGTGTGTGTGTGT
>JBCNYH010000016.1:11786385-11827070 GCA_039654325.1 Tandanus tandanus | reverse complement strand
ATGGCCTGGCGGGCTGTCCAGGGTGTACTCTGCCCCCGCCCAGAGTCGGCTGAGATGGGCGCCAGCCTCCCCGCGACCCCAATCAGGATTTAATGCTTCTGAAAATAAATAATGAATGAATGAATGAAACCATCCTTGTGATCCTTTGTTTCTGATTTTTTTTACTTATTCATCTCTACAATACTGGGTTATTGCTGCAGAAGCAAAATGTCTGAAGGTAGAGTAAAAGCTAAGCACTTTATAGCAGATCACCAAGAGAGTAGAATAAGCACTGTTTTACAGCTGCTACTTTTACTTAAAAGCTAAAGAAAAAATTTCTAAACTTAAACAAAGCAATACCTTCTGATTCTGTGAGGATGAGACCTTTTCAAAAGCTTCGCTCCTTGAACCCTTTGATGAAAAGTCATGATACCTGGTATATAGGTTTCACTCCTCACAAGCATCAGTTTTGCCTCTTGGACCTTTCAATTCCATTTTATTTTTCAGGATTTTGAGCTCATTTGCCTAATTATGATTTTATCAAAAAGATATCTTCTGGATGGCTGGAATGATATGCATGAAATTGATACACTTGAGGCAATTCTGAGCTTTTTGCTGCTATGAAAAAACATGGCCTCCACAAGACAATGTTGCGTCATTTTGTAATTAATATGCAGATGTGCCAATATCATTCACCTTTGTATCAATCATTGTGAATTTTTTTCTGCACAATGATAAGGCCTCATCAACGTGATATTCCAAATTCCAAAGCAATCTGTCAAAAAACACAGATTCCACAAGCGCTGGAACATGTCTATTGCCCATAGACATTTTTAATATGTGAAAAATATATTTTAAAATCTTTTTCTCATGAACCGTAACTTCAATTGATGCAAAATTGCACTTGTAGGGCCTTTGGGCTATGCTCTAACTAAATTGCGTAGGAAAAGTTGCTATGCCAAAGAACATCAAAGTAATGTGTCAATCAAATTGTAATGGTGACATAATCGTAATATACCGTACAATATAACGTAATCTGCTGGCCTGATCAACACAAAACTTGCTATGTAAAACCCTTCCACTAACCTCTATGTCATTTGAGTCCCCCAGGGAATTAACTTATTGACTCTTGGACCCCGGAGTTGCTGCTTGCCGCTGTATTTTATTTATTTATTTATTTATTTATTTATTTATTCATTTCATTTTTACATCATGCATGCAGTCGACAGTGCAGGAATCACATTAGTTACGCTCATCATTACAGAAGCTGAGATTTTTGAAACTCGCTCACAGCGTTTATGCTGAACAGAGTAGTGTAACAAAAAAAGACCGCTTTTCTTCTGTTCTAATAAAAAAATAAAATAAATTCATATAATAGCTTTGCTATGGGACGATAGGTGGCATAGTGGTTAGCACATCCACTTCCCATCAAGAAGGTCCTGGGTTACAGTCTCGGTGAGGGCGTTTCTGTGTGAAGTTTGCATGTTCTCCCTATGCTTGTGTGAGTTTCCTCCGGGTACTCCGGTTTCCTCCCACATTCCAAAGACATGCACATTAGGGTGATTGGGAGTTGCCCCTGGGTGTGAGTGTAGATGTGGATGGTTGTGTGTGTTGGCCCTGCGATGGACTGGCCAGCTGTTCGGGGTGTGTCGGCTGAGATGGGCTCCAGACTCCCTGCGATCCTAATAGGATTAATGAGTGAGGGAGTGAGGGAGCTTTGCCCTGCACTTTACTCTTCCAGTTGGTGACTTAATAAAAATGGTTTGCAACCCTACATGGTACTTCCGAAGTGACAAACCACTTTATCTTTAAAGGTACAGTAATGTACTTTGTTTTAGGGTGTTTTATTGTTCTTTTCTCTTTTCTGTTCTCCTTTTCTCTCATTTTTCTTTATTTTCTAACACCCTGAGTCCTTAATTTTTGTCCTCTCTGTTTGCTGTTATCTCTCTTTGCTTCCTCTCACCTGATCACTTCTTTATCTCTTTGCTCCTTCTCTCTCTATTACACTGTCATCTCTCTTTCTTTCTTCCTGCTCCAGTCTCCTCTCGTTTTCTCTCACCTTCCCTTCTCTCTGTTCTCTTCTTTTCTCTTTCCCCTCTTTCCTTTTCTCTCACTCTCTCTTCATTTCTGTGTCTCTGGTTTTGGCTTGAGCCATGCCGTTGCCAGGGAGCCTTCTTGCACCAAAATTTTTCTCGTGCCTGTGTTCTGTACACTTTGCCATGCGGTGGTGAAGGAGCTAAAATGTGCCATTTGGAGATTCGTTAATATTCCAATCACACTTCAGATGCAGCGGGGTCCAATAAATTTCAGAGTAATTGGCTGGCTCCAGCAGCTATAGACAAGCAACGAATAAAGGCCAGGTGGGGCTTTTCAGAAGGATTTATTATAATGGCTATTTCATTAATTAGCAACTCTAATGTGCATGTTAATCAATACGGAAATGTGATTCAAATGTGGCACAGATTGCAAAATGTAGATTAAGCACTAATATGTGCACCCTGGTAGTCTAATGTTTAACTTTATGTTCTTTGAATTATTATTTTTTTTCCTCAATCGTATTTCATTTGTGGCTTTCATTAAGAGACTCTTATCACAGCATACTATTTCTGTGCGACTGTTTTTGCACTATGAATCCAACCACCGGAACACTTTAGAATGTAATATAAATAAAATAGATATAGCGAATTGAAGCACTACCAACGACTAACCATAAAAGCAAGATGAAAAACAAGATTCAACCTTCTATAACAGAGGAACAGATGTGCCATGCAAACACTCTTCATCAACCAAGGCTGGCTTTGGTCAAAGGTCCTGCAATAAACGAATGAACAAGCGCTCTCTCTCTCTCTCTCTCTCTCTCTCTCGCTCCTTCTCCCCTGAGAGCAGATGATAGAATAGACTCCTGCACTGGCTGCTGATCTGTGCTTGTCAATGGGCTGGAACAGCATTGTGAGCCCATCACCCAGAGATAGACAAGGTGCTTCAGAGCAGATTTCATCACTGTTACAGCTGACATGAAGCACACTGAACTGACCTTGCTCCCTCGGGGGAAACCAGAGAGTTGGATTTACACTGATTTTATTGGCAGTCGGCTCAAATCTGAGACCTCACCCCCACACTGTCCTCATCAATGCAAGGGTGCATATTATTTTTCATCTCTGGAGAGATATTCAGGCGCTGCGGCAAATTAAGTGTGACTGGTGTAAACATGGTTAAGGTTATTTTCACACCTGCGTGATGCTTTCGCTATGTATTCCGACTAGCATGCCATCACCTGAAAAAAATCTGGCGGTGTTTAGACTATTCATATCATTTACATTATCTGATAAATGTATTACACTTTTGAAAGGTCTGTACAGCACTTCACTGATGCTGTCTAGGCTCACAGTTTCTTAGTCTTTTAGTCACAGATATCGATGACTTGCCTGTACAATAGGCTCGAGTCTTCTTAACAGCGGAGCACCATTGTCACGGAATATGGTTGGATGGTTGTCCCGTATCCTGTCAGGTGTCGGCGTGTGCCTATCACAGGAAACACAACAAGGCTGAGTTGATCCTGATTGGCTGTAATGTATCGTTGACTTGCGTGACGATGTGCAGTAATAAGAAGACATTCATACTTGCATTCATTTGCTGAACCAATTATTTCTACTAAGGTCGCAGGGATGCTGGAGCCTATCTGTGCCGACTCTTGGTGAAGGTGGGGTACACGCTGAACAGCTCACCAGTTCATTGCAGGGCCAACACAGACACAACCATTCACACACACACTCTCACACCTAGAGGCAATTTGGAACAACCAGTTACCATCATGTGCATATCTTTGGACTGTGGGAGGAGACCGGAGTATCCAGAGGAATCCATGCAAGCACGGGAAGAACACGCAAACTCCACACCGAAACGTACTCGCCAGGCATGGAGCTCACACCCAGGACCTTCTTGCTGTGAGTCGGACGTGCTACGCCATCATGATCCCCAGATGGTTACATCGTCATTATCATCATCATCATCATTTGCTGAACCGCTTAATCCTACCAGGGCTGCAGGGAGGCTGGAGCCTATCTCAGCTGACTCTCAGACTCCGAACAGTTCACCAGTCCATCTCAGGGCGAAAACACAGACTCAACCATTCACACTTACATCTAGGGGTAATTTGGAACAATCAATTATTATACTAATGTGCATGTCTTTTGACTGTCGGACAAAAAATGGAAGAAACCCATGCGAGCATGGGAAAAACACGCAAACTCCACACAGAATCACCCTCGCCAGGCATGGCGCTTGAACCTTGCTGTAAGGCGGACCAGCCAACCACTACGCCACTGTGCCACCCAGGTGGTTACATTGAACACTTAAATAGCACCAATAGACCCTTGGCACTCTTTGTTCCCCAGTAGTTAAAAAAGCGTATTTTAATTGATCATGGTTCTTAAAGTGCCAGATGTCACTGTTAATCGTAATACGTCCCATTAGATGCTCACACTGACATCCACCTGTACATCCCAAAAAACATTTGAGGCGAGGGAATTTTTTAATACTCTAAATGTTGATTAGTTTGCAGGTTGTGCACTGGCAGAACAAAGTGGCTGTAATAAAAAATATTGATTGAGCTCAGCAATAATGTGTTGGTCCAATAGCGTGTAAGTAGAAAACGACATTGATGGAATGCCTAAGCTGCCTGCAACACCTCCAGGACATGATGTGCCTTGTATTAGCAGTGATCACTGCAGCATTACCGCATCCTGCCCCCCATGCTTCTTATTTGGATTCAGGCAAGCAAACAGAAATGGAATGCAGAGAACCAAGGCTGCAAGTGGGATAATTAAATCTCAGATAGATGACCTTTTTTTGCCTCCTATTAGATGTCAGTTAAAGTATATGCTGTACGTACCATCCTGGATGGCCATGTATTTTTCAATATTTGATCAAGACAAACAAATGTGTTTTTCCATCAATTACTGTTATTTTTCTGTCGCCACTATTTCATCAATCAGTGCATCCACTGCTACAGCGCACCTGCCCGGACCTTTGTGACCAGTGAGCAGTAGCTCCATTAGCTGAAAGCAGCTAGTTTTGGCTCATTAAAGTCTACGATTCTGGGCCTCTGGGATGCTGATACGGTCGAGGAGTAGGTGACCTTTAGACACCCAATCAACTTTTAACACCTCACTGGATCCTGTCACCAGGTGAGACAGGGAGGAAGATGGCCAGTGGCCCAGAATCACCTGGCACCATCATGACAAGCCCTTTGCTCTCTTCACTCCAGAGAAAATCGTCTCATTTAAGAGAGTGCTTCAAATGAGGCTGTGGTGCAATCATATAATAAAAGCCTGAAGTGTTATGGCAACGCTCCTCAAGGTTCGTAAATTTAGAAGCAAATAAGGTTGCGTTATCTCCTCTGTAGGGATGGCTGTTCTGTTTTGACCAACTCACGTGCTCGGAGGGTGGTTATTTGTCGCGCTGCTGCCTCTGCATAAAGAAAGAACGTCTCAATTCTGAAAGCTATTGTTAGCGCCTGCCACTGCTTCTCTGCCTCCTTTCTTCTTGCGTTGCATGCCTTGTCAAAACCCACCCTCACAACATCGTTTTATCAGTATTGTCATCTGTCAAAGGTGAAGGCTTTGTTGGAAATAGAGAAATGTGTCAGGAAAAGAATTAGGAGGGAGTATTAGGCTCTCGGTGTGTATTTAGCATGTATTGTTTTCCTCTCTGGCAATACATTAATGTACTGTTCTAAGACCCCTGGGCAAGGTCTTAACCACAAGTGTGCTTCTGTCCACCCAGCAGCATAAATGAGTACCAGTAATAATACTGGGAAGGTTACTTGCAATGGACTAGCACCCCATCCAGGAGCAGTTGAACTCCGAGTCACTTCACACTACAGAAACTGGGATAAGCTCCGGCTGTGATGAGCCACTAGGCTCGAGTGTGAAAAGTCCAACAGACTTTACCTACTGTTTTCTATTCACCAATCCAGGAGTATTTAAACATTAGGACCAGGCCAGAAAAGACATAACTGTACATGGCTCCTTCAAACCTGGAAATACAGAAAGCACCTTAGTGATAAGGCTACATGTACATAGAGCTTCTGAAAGGTGAACTCATTCTGCTTCTCTTTCCTGACCTTTTGGAAAGGTAAACTATAAGGCCGTTTGCTATTGCTAGTTGTATACACAAGCCTTTTCTTGAGATTCCTGTCACAGTATAAGGAGATCCTCTCCAAGCTACCCATCAATTAACGAGTGAATGTCAACAGTGGGGATAATGAGAGGCAGATAGGAACAGATGGTGAAACTCAACCCTTCCCCATCCTCTTGGCGTGAACATGTAGAGGAATATGAAGCACAACACAATTTCACGGGCCAAATCTGGAGGATGGATGGAATCAATTCAGGTTTTTTTTTAATATTACAGTATTACAGCTCATAAACTGTCAATTTCTACGTTGATTCTTGTGTGAATGTCAAATCTAGAAGCTTTTCAGATATGCAGTAAACACAATATTAGATGTCAGTGGATTTACTTTTAGAGGATTAGTATGACCCTGGGACTGACTGACAGATGAAGTGCCACTGTGCTGAGAATTCAACGAGATTTGAAAGAACATGATACTTGAAGAAAGACTCGTCGCAAAGCCTGCATGACATTACAGTGGAATTCCTGAGTGGATCACCGTAGTCAAGGAATATGGCTTGGATGGTCGTCTGTGCCACAGCAGGAAACCTAATAAGGCTGCCGCATCGCTGAGTTGATGCTGATTGGCTGTTATGTGTCACTGACTTGCAATGATGGCGGGCAGCAATTAATAAAAATCAATATTATTATAAAGAATCTTCATTTATTTACCGAACCGCTTAATCCTACTAGGGTCGTGGGAGGGCTGGAGCCTGTCTCAGCCAACAATGGGCAAAGGCGGGGTGCATCCTAAACTGCTCGCCAGTCCATTACAGGGCCAACACACACAGAACCATTCACACTCACACCTAGGGGTAATTTGGAACAGCCAGTTAGCCTAATATGCATGTCTTTGGACTAGGGGAGGAAACCAGAGAACCTGTGGAAACCCTTGTAAGCACAAAGAGAACATGCAAACTCCACACAAAAATGCACTTACCGAGCCCTGGACTCGAACCCAGAACATTTTTGCCATGAGGCGGACATGCAAACGTGCCGCCCCTCAAACTCAAAAGAATCTTATAATTATTTATCATTATTTATTATTGTTACTTATGTAAATTCTAATTGTAACATTTATTATTAATTAATTGACGAAACTGATACCCAAAAATAGAGGCTCATACACCACCGTTCAGACTCGCACAGAATAAACACAGCCTCAGGTATGCAGACAGACCCGCAGGTAAAAAATATTCGTGGAGCAAACACTAAAGCTTAACAGAACATGAACTTGTTCAACGGATAATTAAACTAAAAAGACAGGTGATACAATTGAACGCAGAAATCAGCAAAAGTGACATCTGTCGGGAACTCCATATTTACGCAGTGCCTTAATCTATATATTAGTTTAAAATTGTATTCCTGAGAATGTGGACTATTACAGAAATGGCTGAAGGATTTTGCTTGAAAACCCATGCTAATTATGAAAATAGGATTGAAAATCTCAGCCGTCACTGGGCAAAAAAAGGGGAACACCCTGAATGGCTCGCTAGACCATCTCAGTGACAAAACGCATTCAAACATTCACATATTATCAATCATACTCACACCCAGGGGCAATTTGGAACAGCCAATTACCCTAATGTGCATGCCTTTGGACTGTGGGAGGAAACCAGAGTAGCTGGAGGACACCCTTGCAAACACGGGGAGAACATGTAAACAGAAATCTTGCTGTGAGTCGGACGTGCTACGCCACCGTGCCGCCCTTATACAATCATCTGTTATGTTGTAATTATTATCTTCTACATGACAAAACTCATTTTGTTTACCAACTCTAATCCATTTCAGTTTCTATCCATCGATAGAACTAAACCACAATAAATCTGAATGCATCCATTGACTGAGGTGTTCTTTCTTCTAAAATCTATTCATTAAACAACGGAGTCTAATAAAAAAAATATGAGACACACATTTCCTGTGTTAGTATTTGTGCTGACCTGATGCATCACTGTTTATTTTGAAGTAACACAGTGCGTATGTGAGTAAATTTACCATTTATACTTCTACCATTTTACTCTCCACTGATGAATCCTTTTCTTTGATTTAGTAACATTATACGGAAGGAGGAGGAATAAGATAAAGAACAGTTCTGTAATTTTTGTTCAGGCTTTACATTTGTCTCACAACGGCATCATTATGGATGTGATCTTTGGGAAGTGTAAATAGTTATACGATGACACATTACTGTCACTAACAGCAACACTGTTTCCAAGAAAAGGCACCCAGTCGGGTGAGACTGCGTCAGTGGGCGCCGGCGCCGTCTGTCCACAGTTAGCATTTCCCAGAGGTCTGTAAACCCTGCAAACAATGTAGTCTTAGTTATGCTGCTGTATATCTACATCACTCAAATTAACCATCACTGACACTCACAGAAACTATCTATCCATCTATCTATCTGTCTATCCGTGTATTTATTTATTTATATGGCACAAAGGAATGAAATCGAACTCAGCTTTGATTAGCTGGGCGGCTGGAATTACTTCTTTTTCAAAAGTGTGAAGTTATATGGGTTACATGGTAGTGCAGTGGTTAGCATGTCTGCCCCACAGCAAGAAGGCCCTGGGCTCGAGTCCCAGGCTTGGCGAGGGCGTTTCTGTATGGAGTTTGCATGTTTTCCATGTTTCCTCCCTCAGTCCAAAGACATGCACAGTTGGCTAATTGGCTGTTCCAAATTGCCTCTAGGTGTGAGTGTGAATGGTTGTGTGTGTGTGTGTGTGTGTGTGTTGGTCCTTCAATTGTCTGGCGAGCTGTTCAGGGTGTATCCTGTGTTTGCTGAGTCACGGCTGAGATAGGCTCCAGTCTGATAAATGAGTGAGTGTGTGAATGAGTATAAAGACTTGTTTATAGCAATCAGCTATGTCGTGAACACCAGGAGTAAAAGAGTTGTCTGATTTTCAGATGGGCATATTATGGGTTAGTCTGAGGGTGGGATTCCTCCTCCAGAGTCAACAGAGTGATTGTTCAATTCAACAAAGGCAAGGAATCAACATCAGGTCGACCTGGGTTCCCTGACAGGACTGTCACTCGGACTGTTGATAATAATCCCCATAGTAAGGAAACTGATGTTGCTGAGAAACCCCAAGTGACTCAGAGTACTGAGGTGAGGGATTACTATGTACATGTATATCTATGTATAAAAGTAAAAAATGATGGCGTCTATATACTTTTGATATGTCTCTGTATATGGAAGGACTGAGTCGGCTGATGCAAGCAGGAGTACTGCATATATTTATTTGAGCGCCAATGGCATCATGTTAATGTGTGACTGTGCAATGTTAAGTTTTGATTTCTCCGTCTTCTTTCAGTTTCTGGCAGCTTGTGCACAGAAAGGGCATTGCTGCCTCCTGCCTGTTAGAAACAACATGTACATGATTATATGCATACAGAGCAGGGAAGTGAGATCCAATCACAAGTGGATACACGAGACGTACTGTATGTGGAGACGCATTTTAATGCCAGGCATGAACTCGTACTCAGAGATGTCTGGAGACCCGACCACCCAGGGCACACATTAATGCCAGGTGTGAACAGGGCCAGGATTTAATGTGTTGTGCTTTTCTGCATTAGCTGTAGTTCGATGTGTAATCTGTAAATGTGAATCATTACCTCCACCAAGGAGGTTGTTTTCACCGGCCTTGGTTCGTTTGTTTGTTTGTCTGTTTGTTTGTCTGTCTGTTAGCAACATTAATCAAAAACTTATGAATGGATTTGGATGAAATGTTCAGGATGAGTCAGAAATGATACAAGGAACAATTGATTAAATTTTGGCAGTGATCCAGATTATTGTCTTGATGCAGCGAATTTGTCCAGACCATACTGAGGCGTAACTTCCAGGCTTGTGTTCGATGGTGTAATCTCATTTCTTTACCTTTCTGTACAGCTTTTAGGCCAATTATCATATCAATTATCAAATAATCCAATTATTAATACTTCCTCATCCGAGCGCAACGCCTCTTATTCTCTGATCTGGATGTGGAGTATTGGACAGAAGAATGACATGTCCAGCTTATTTACTAATGCTTGGACATCACTGTGCATATTTGAGATATTATATCTTATAACTGTTTGAACACTCCAGATCCAATTTTATTTTTTAAACCTTTTATTTAAAAGTTTTGTTTATAAGGAACTATCTATTTAATAAGCTTGGGATATGTAATTATATAAAAAGCCTTTAATTCAATCCGAGTAGTTTGAGTTTTAAATAGAGTTTACATAACCACATGGGCGGCACAGTGGTCTAATGATTTGCATGTCCGCCTCATAGCAAGAAGGTCCTGGGTTCGAGCCCTGTGCCCAGCGAGGGCGTCTCCGTGTAGAGTTTGCATGTACTCCCCGTGCTTGCGTGGGTTTCCTCTGGGTGCTCTGCTTTCCTCCCACAGTCCAAAGACATGCATATTAGGCTATCTGCTTATTTTCGATCGTTCCTCGGTATGAGTGAGTGTGAATGGTGATGTGTCTGTGTTGGTGAGCTCTTCAGGTTGTACCCCGTCCCAAGTCGGCTGGAATGGCTCCAACATTTATGTTTTTTTCATATACATGCATCTCACTCACTCTCAGTCATTTGCCAAACCGCTTAATCCAACTAGGGTTGTGGGGAGGCTGAAGTCTATCTAAGCCAACTTTGGCGAATGCGGGGTAAACCCTAAACAGCTCGCCAGGCCATCGCAGGGCCGGCACACGCAACCATTCCCACTCAGACCTTCGGGCAATTTGGAACAGCCTAATGTGCATATCTTTGGACTGCGGGAGGAAACTGGAGTACTCTGAGAAAACCAATACAAACACGGGAGAACATGCAAACTCCACACAGAAAGGTCCTCGCCAAGCCCAGGACTCGAACCCGGGAGCAAGAAGGTGAGGTGGATGCAATAACTACTATAACACCCCTGAATAATTGTTAATTAATCCATTTTTACTGATGCTACACTACTTTGCTACCCATGTGTTTGGACTGTGGAAGCAAAACGGAGTATCTGGAGAGAACTCACACTGGCACAGTGAGAACATGCAAACTCTACATGGATGTTGGACTTGAAAACCCAGAACCTTCTTGTTGTGAGGTGGACATGCAAACAGGTACAGTTTCATGAATTGCATTTGTATTACATTATATGGACAGCTGGGTGCATGTGCATTGGGGCAATGGTGGTTCAGTGTTTAGTGAACCAAAGGTCACGGGTTCAAGTCCCACTGCCACCAAGCTGCCATTGTTGGGCGCTTGAGCAGGGCTCTTAACCCTCAATTACACTGTTGTATAAAAAATGATTAAGAAAATGTAGTCACTCTGGATGAAGGCATCTGCCAAATGCTATAAAAGTAAATTATAATGATTTTATGGGGAGTATTCAAAGAACACTGGACTAATAAAAATTAATGAAGGGAGTTATCCTATCCCCAACCTAGTGTGTTATCCTTCTGAGCCTTTTTCATTAGGATAACACACCCTGACATAATGCAAAAATTGCGTCCAAATTCCCCATCTCTTGGATGTACTGGACTAAACAAGTTGAGACTCTGGAGGCTCCACCTTTCGCTTTACAGGAATTAAAGGATGTGCCATCACCTGTTTGGTGCCAGATACCATAGCACACCATCAGAGGTCTTGTACACAGAGTCCATGCCTTGATGGGTTAGATTCATGTGTGATGCTTATCCAGTCTGGTGCTTCAGCTCTGTTTCATAATTGTTTGTTTTGGGAGATTTCTCCCTTCAGTCTTCTTTTTTAGTAGGTGAAATTTATCCTGGGTAAAGGTGTGGTGATTGACTCGACCAGTCTAAGATCTTCCAATTTTTCCTCTGAAAGCACTTTGTTGTGCTGGCAGTGTGTTTTGTTTCATAATGAAGTGTCTCCCAACATAAGTGGATGCATCTGGCAATCAAAAATGTTTCTGTACACTTTTAAAGTCATTCTTCTGCTACCACGAGGAACCAGCTCAAGAAACAACCATGCAAACCCAAACCAGGACACTTACCATGGTTGAATGATTAGTTGTATATTTTGTTTAGTGAATAGATACTTTCATAGTCCACACTTTGGTCTTTCCATCAAAGGTTAAATTTGGTTCCAGAACTTTTGTGGCTGGTGTTGATCATTTTTAATGAATTCCAGTCTATTCATTGTTTAAACAGCTAATATAAGGTAGACCTGGGCAACAAGACATTGCTGTCAGTTACGTGTTCCAATATTTCTGGCTTTTGGGGACTGTATGCACTGGATTGCATAAGTATTTACCACATGTGAATTGGGACAATAATGTCATCAGTTGAGTTTCTAAATAATATTTTATTGAAAACATGATATAATCAAATATTCTGCTAATAAAATAACGTTAATTGCTCTCTTTTGCCCTCTAGTGAAATACCAGAGACTAGCTTTTTAAACTTCCAATTCAAGTATTATCCACAAGACAACCACGGATTATAAATTCATTTGGTGGGCCAGATTATAACTTTCCCAAAGTTGTATGTTTGATATCCCTTTGCTAACATATACTGTATGACCAAAAGTTTGTAGACACTCGACCATCACACCCATACACTGGCCGTTCCCAAACTCACTCACTCTCTCATTTGTCGAACCGCGTAATCCAACAGGGTTATGGGGAGGCTTATCTCAGGCGACACTGGGCGAAGGCAGGGTATACCCTTAACAGCTCACCCGACCATCGCATGGCCAACACACACAATGATTGTGTGTGGAAACTGGAGTACCGGAGGAAACCCAGGCAAGCATGATGAGAACATGCAAACTGCACACAGAAGCCGTGGACTCGAACCCTGGACCTTCTTGCTGTGAGGAGAGGCGGACATGCTAAGCACTACGTCACCGTGCCGCCCACACTTGAAACTAAATATTCTTAACTGAAGTACATATGGAGACAAAGGATGAAGAAGCAGTTGTGGAGCTCTGGAGATATTTAGTTTACATTTTGTCTGTGGCATCTTGTTGACCCAAAATTCCTTCAATCCTAAAAAAAAACCCAGAAAGCGTGGAGGAGATCGTGTACTCATTAGGCACACTGCATTCCATCAGACTTTAATACTTGTTTTTGTTTAAAAAATTTCTGAGATTTTTGCCAATGCTATTTACTTCCCTTAAACAATAATTTCGAATTACTCCGTGCTTTGGTTCCTGCTGCTTATGGAAAGTTAGTTATTTATGTGTAATTTGTAATAAGATTGTCTATTGTATCAAAGCATTAATTATTTTTTTATTAAATGTGCTTTGCCGCTCTTTTTAAGGATTGCTTATATGTAGAAAGCCAGTGGAGGTTGGATATCACAACATCTTTATTTACTCACTTACCCACTCATCCACCATAATGTGCGTGCAAATCATTGGCAAGCTATCGGCTATATAAGCTGAGGGCCACTTCTCTGTATCAAAGCGAACAGGGAGACAGACAATGATTCACACTTATGTGTTTGAACTGTGGGAGGAAACTAGGCTACCCAGAGGAAACCCACTCAAGCACATGTAAACTCCATGCAGTAGTGTTGGGACGATGGAGCCAATGCTCGAGTAAATTATCTATAAGAGCTATTTCCAAATTCATCGAACACTAATATTGTGACTCGAGTTGCATTTATCACTTTTTGCATATTTTCATTAGAAAAAAAAACAAAATAAAACCCTAACTTAAGTGTCTACTTTGCAGCTCTGAATGTTTACCGGGCATTGCAGATCAGCAGTGTTTAAAGGAAATTAAACTCAAACTTAATTAAAGTTTGCATGCATAGTTTAGGTCTGTTTCTATTGACCTGCACTGTTTCATGAACAGGGCGGCACGGTGGCGCAGTGGTTAGCATGTTCACCTCACCGCAAGAAGGTCCACGATTCGATTCCCGGGCTCGGGGCATTAATGTGTGGAGTCTGTCCCCGTGCTTGCATGAGTTTTCTACGGATACTTCAGTTTCTTCCCACAGTCCAAAAACATGCACAGTAGGCTGTTTGGTTGTTCCAAATTGCCCCTACGTGTGAGTGTGAATGGTTGTACTAATTTGCGTATGAATACATTGCGCTGTATTTGTTCTTTTATATATACACGAGCACACGCATGTTTTAATGTATGTAAACGGAATCATGTATAAATTGTAGAGGTGCCTAGGTTAATTTTATTCAGAAGTTCACTAGTTTATATCTGGTTTGTTAGTTTAATATCTGTATACTGTTATTATTGCCATTAACTTGCCTTATATGAACTGGGAGATTCACGTCCTATTCTCTTAATTTTGCACATTTCAAACTGGCTAATGCAAACTATCAAACGGATTTTAGGCAATTACAACTGTAATGTAAGTCAAAACCACATGATTATGAAAATATACATATGTCCATGTGTAACAGGAGAGTTTGGAAGGCTTTCATTTCATTTCACTTTAAGGGAGAGTTTGTATTTCTAACTGCGCAGACAACACAGTCCTGTTTAAATTACAAATAAATTACTCATGGTGGCTCAATAACGAATGAATGAAATGTTTGAAAACCTGAAATGAAAATCTGACCACCGATAATTTGAGCCCCAACACTACCCAGAACCTTCTCGCTGTGAGGAGACAGTACGAATCACTGAGCCACTGTGCTAGCCAACACCTTTATTAAGGGATTAAAAGATAAGCAGATAGTGATTAACAAAGACAACAGCGGTATCAGGACATCTAGAAATAGCAATTGTAATAGGGATCGAGACGACAGTTGTTTTATTTGACATTTGAATCTGTCTTGGAGCTCCGGTCTGTGGTACTCAGTTTTCTTTACCTGGGATGGATCAGACACGTGGACAAAGATGCAGACTGACACATGTTACCTTTTGGCTTTTTAAGGTTTAGAACAATGAACAAATCCAGATGTGACATGAAAGAAAAAGCCCAATACAATACAGATGTTCAGCTGACTGAATTTGACCGTACATGATTTGCCACTCAACGTTGCCATTCAAAGTATCTCCTGAGTTAGGGTCGCTGTCCGGTCCCCCGATCTCTCTTTAAGAATAAGGCACCCAGTCAGTAGCCAGTTGAATTTTGTCATGCTTCACAATGATGCTTCCAAAGGCAGCGTTTGAATTAAAGACGTCAGTAAAGACTTTGGAAGAGAGAGTGGTGGATGTAGGGAAGGTCACCCAAATCAACATGCTTGTAACGATTTTCTGCATCCATGTCATGGCATTCTGCAATGTCGGAAACCTGAGGAGTCTTTATTTATAATTTTTAATAGCAGAACTCCCGAGTGGGGCAACACAGTCATGGAATATGGCTTGGATGGTTGGCCGATGTCTGTACATGTCTGTCTGTGCCCACCACGGGAAACCCAACAGGGCTGGCACGTCGCTGAGTTGATGCTGAATGGCTGTTATGTATCGCTGACTTGCATGACAATGGTCAATGATTAAAAACCCCCCAAAACAAACAGATTTAATACTAATAATAAAACAAAAAAAAAAGAGAGGCTCATACACCACTGCTTAGACTCACACAATCTAAATATACACAAACTTAGGTAGGCAGTCAATAAATACAATCTAACTTAGGCAGGCAGACAAACTCACAAGTAAATGTTTGTGGAGCAAACAAAGCCCCGGACTCAAACTCAGGACCTTCTTGCTGTGAACCAGTACACAAACTAGTACACCATCATGACGCCTCAACCGAACACTGTTGTAAAAATGTTGTCCGATGCACATAGCTCTGTTAAAAGGTTTCATGGGTTTAACTGTATTGTAAGAACACTGTACGATTCGGAGTGCAGCAGATGATCCAGAAAGCGTATCAAGCACAGCTGTAGGACGTCGTATGGCATCACACAACAGATCTAGGAAATGGAACTGATGTTGAGAATTAGCTAGAAAATTTGAGAATGTTAGTGTACTCTGACGCTGCCCCTTTAAAGCTTCCCAAAATATAACGTTGAAGATCGGTCAAAAAAATAAAGAAAGAAAGAAAGATGGTATGGTGTTCCTGCACACATATTTTCGTACTTGGCACAAAAACATGTCTCGATGTGCCAAATCAAGCCAAGAAAAGCACCATCTCGGTGATTTCTCTTGTCATCACTGATACTGTATTCGCTTCTGTTCAGTAAGTCGAGAATTTGCTTTGTTGTATTTCTGTGCTGAGTTTGATTCTTAGTGAACGTCCCTCAGTGTCTCAAAAGCAATACAAATATCGACACATCCTAATTGACTTTATGCCCAAAGATGAAGCTTACCACACGCAGCGGGGTAATTACTCACTGACCCACTGAGACTCTGTGTACTGAGGAGTTGGCCATTCGTGCCCACACCATGTCTCATCTATTGTTCAAAATCGAGGTCCTTCAATTGACTTCTGCTATTTAACTTTGGTTGTACAGATAAACATGTATTTGATGTCACGATTTAGGAACAAACTGAATCCCTTTGCAGATATATTTTGCCCCAAACAAGGCTTCTGAAAAAGGTTTGGCATTTATAACGGTTGTGAAATTCATGTCTAATAAATTAGTAGCAAATTGGTGGTTTTAAAGGTTGCTGCAAGAAGGGCAAGGCACAGGTTTTATAACTAATTCATTCAAATGAGTGTATTTTTAATTGGCTATCCTAGTTAAGTAAAGGTTAAATAAACACAGCATTAAAAAGTTGAGTGACAGGCCAGCTTAACACAAAGCCAATTATGGAAGGATTTGGTGTGCGTGGGGGTCATGAGCACATTGTTGGCTGTTGGTTTATTCTTCAGCTGAATGCAAAAGCCAGAGGGATTCTATTTCATACAATCAACATCCCTCAACTGACATTTAATACATTGTGTGCATGACTGCACGACTGCAGACGGTTTTTCTTGCTCTCCTTTGCTTTAGGCAGCTTTCATTGCACGCGCTGTATTATTTCAGCCCTATGGCTGACTTCCACGCTCATAAACTTCTACTCACGTTCATTTTTTTATAAGAACAATCTCTTCATCTCCTTTTTAACCTTTCTCATTGTCTAATACACAACCTATCTTTATATATATATAAAATAGATCGAGTTCGACCTCTCATTTTGCTTTCAGTCAGTGGGAATGAAATTCACCTCCATGGTTCACCTGATCTCTCAGTGTATGTTAGTCCACATAAAGGAGGGGAATGCATCAAACTACTCGCTCGTTCCAAACCGCTTATTCCTGTTAGGGTTGTAGGAAGGATGGAGCCTATCTCAGCCAACAGGCGATGTACACCCTGAACAGCTCGTCAGACCATCGCAGCCAATCAGCCAAATGTGCATGTCTTTGGACTGTGGAAGGACACGGAGTACCCAGAGGAAACCCACGCGAGCATATGGAGAATATGCAAAATCCACAAAGAAACGCCCAAGCCCAGGACTGGAACCAAGTACCTTCTTGCTGTGAGGAGGATTGTATCCACTATGCCACTGTGCCGCCCTGCAACAAACTGTTTTATATATAAAAAATTTAAATCTATATTTAAATTTATTTAATAAATTTAAATCTATATTTTCCTGCAGTTAACACCTAAAATTTCAACTTAAAATTAATACACCCCCAGTGCAGCTAACTCCAGGGTGTACCCTGCCCTCGCCCAGAGTCGGCTGAGATGGACACCAGCCTCCACGCCACCCTAAATAGGATTAAGCGGTTCAGAAAATGAATGAATAAATGAATTAATACAAACTGCTTATTACCCGAGCGAGAGGTCTGTACAGAGAAATCTCAGCCCAAGGTCTGTACAAAAAATACAGAATTGCTGGGATTTCTCTGTACAGACCGAGCAAACGAGGTTAATAAGTATTTAATTGCATGGCATTTTAAAATGGTGGCCTTATTTAATCCACTTCAGGTGCTGTTACTTGCCCCCTTTTAAACAAGGCGTCTTTATTCATGTCTGTGAAGGCTTTGGTAGTGTCACAACGCCACTTGTGGTTTGCTGGTGAATTGCTTTTTTGTGTAGGCAGCTTTCACGGGCATGATCAAGAAGGTCTTTCATTTCAGTGGCCGTCACCGCATCAGCCTTGGTTTTCTTTATTGTGTTCTAATTTTCCGGTTTTCAGTATATTCCATGTTCTTGGTATTTTCTTTTCCTCATGCTCGTTTTACTTAGTTTGTTTTTGTTAGCCTGCTACATGCTAAACTTCCTTGTTTAAGTTTGGATTTCATTTCCTTTACGGTTGCCAGTCCACAGTAAACTCCTCATCTAAGGTATGTATCTTGGAAGGAAGCTTTCGACTTGTTTTCCTTTCCATGGAAGTTGCTAAAGATCATAGCACACAGTGCAGCTAGCTAACGGCTAACTTGATTAGCAGATAACAAGCCCTCGACCGAATCATTTTGTACGTATATTATACTTCGCCTTATTCAATAATTACACTGCGTTTCATGCAATCCAGTAAAAGCCACGATCATGCGGTTCTTTTATTTCTGCAATCTGAGATCATTCCTATAGATTTATTGTACTGTCAGTTATTTTCCGAGGTTATGAAAGATATTAGCAATAATATAATTCCTCCAAATATTAAAGAATTATTTCTTTCTATTTCTAACATCCATTCCTACAAGACAAGATCTTCATCTTCTCACAAGTTCTACATTAAAAGCTCAAAACTTGAAATTTAAAGAAGAACCTTCTCAGTTGGAAGTGGAACTGAATTTTGGAATGAGATACCAACATCAATTCAAAATCATCCTAATCATTCTTAAAAAATAAAATCTAGAGTATTCTTTTGTAAATTCAAAGAAGTGAAGAATCGTATTTGGACCTTCAAGCCATAATTTCCAAAATAAAGACCCAAGTATCCTATACTCACTCTTAATCCTGTTAGGTTCACGGGGAAGCTGGTGCCTCTTTCAGCCGACATTGGTGCAAGGCAATTGTAGGGCAACACATAACCATGCACACTCACACTCATACCTAGGGGCAATCTGGAACGGCCAATTATCCTAATGTTCATATCCTTGGACCCTGGGTAGATGTGTATGGGTGACACTTCTGGGCGCGGTGACACTTCCAAGGGGCAAGTACGCATGCGCAAATGTACATGATGTAGTTACAACAGCTGCTGTGAGAGGGCGACGAAATGACCGGCTTGGTGCAAAAAAAGTTACAGTTTTAAATTCATTGTGCACTCACCAAGTTAAGACTGGCAGAAATAAAACAAGAAGTTTTTCCCAATTTTTTTTCTTTATTAACATCGCCGGTTCCGTGTACCAAGAAATAAAAGAGGATGGCATGAAATAAAATAAAAAAGATCATTTCTAATATGATATGTCAAGTCCTGTTTATTTTTCTCTTCAGGTGGAATGATGCACATGTGGAGTGACGCCCTCTTTCATTGATGGACGTCCTAAAGGAGACTGGTCTCCTTGTGCCAGCTTTGAATTCAGTGCAGTCCAATGCACTGGACCAGACCGGTAAGGCAAAAACGATATTACTGTGATTAGAAAAATTTGACATCTGTAAAATCTGTCATCTCTTTTCCATCTGCAATACACACAACCATTCACACTCACACTTACACTTATGGGCAATTTGGAACAGATAATTACCCTAACATGCATGCCTTTGGGTTGTGGGACGAAACCAGAGTTCCCAGAGGAAACCCAAGCCAGCACGGGGAGAACATGTAAACTCCATACAGAAAGGCCCCAGCCCAAGATCTTCTTTTATTAAACGAAGAACAGAAATTGAAAACACTTTGTGTTATTGCGGCCCCCATGACGTTCCACTCTCCACTTTATCTCAATACCACGTCTATTCGCCTGACAGGCTTTACTTCATCATGAGCAGCCCTCTACTCCATTCCATCGGAGGGATTTTAAGCTACGAGCTGATCTGCCCCCGATGTCATAATCACGAAAACCCGTCCTGGAGTGAGTCCTCAGTTTAACCAAGTGAAAAACAGCACAGCTGAACTCTGGATCAGGGCCTTTTTTTGCTTTCAGGGGAACAGCGATGAATCATACTGCAGTTACTTGACGCTCATTACCAAAATCTGGTGTGGATAAATTGATCTTTTGCCACCATTCACAAATGCCAGAGGCCATTAAGGACCAGACTGACAGCTGCTTTAACAAATGCTGGTAGTTGCTTGCTCACACATCGTGTGTTCCCTACACCCCTGAAATATAAGTGCTTCGGTGTTGTGATGTGTCAGATAAGAGAATAAGCGGGATACAGGAAATGCAGAAAATACAGAAAATACTGTTAGTTCAGTGCTGCTTTTACATCACATCTGTGGTGTGAAGTTATTGGGAAATTACCAAAATGATATTATAATTTGTACCGGCTGTAGACTTTCTGCTGACATCCACAGAATATATTCACATTCAAAAATATTTCGACAAAGGCTGATGGGGTAAGGTTTGTGAACGCCCATAGTTTAAGGCTTTCAGTGCCTGCCCGGTGTCGGTTTTTGGCTCATCTCAAATCAATGGAGGAGAAACTTCTGAATACAAGAATACAAGCCAGGACCCACATCCTGCCAATTCAAAACAGACAGGCATGTGGACATTTATTCACAGAGCAATCTGGCAGAAACCAAGCCTGGACTTGGGACTTGAGACTGACTACAAATTGCAAATGTCTGGGGATACCACCAGCAGTCTGGGTCCAGACCACATTAATAAACCAACAATGTCTCATTTGGAGTGCGTGTGGTATTAGAGAGGGTACTGAGTTAGAACTTGTTCTAAACGAAATACACCATGAAGGAAGCGAATCATATTAACATGAGAAAAAAATATCCGGCTCACTTTCTCTAATTTAACAAGTTGATTTTTTGATGAAAAGTAAATACATTTGTAAGTGCAGAGTTGACATTAATAACAAAACCATTTATATTTAAAGACAGGAGTATCTCCCAGTGTCTCAAACCAAAACAGATTACAACTGGATTCAACTAAACAAACGGGACATGTTTGCTTTCAATTAGGGCGACATGGTGGTGTAATGGTTAGTATGACCACCTTACAGCAAGAAGGTCGTGGGTTCAAGACACGGGCGTTTCTGTGTGGAGTTTGCATGTTCTCCCTGTGTTTGCGTGGGTTTCCTCCAGGGACTCCGGTTTCCTCCTACAGTCCAAAGACATGCACGTTAGGTTAATTGGCTGTTCCGAAGATTGACCCTAGATGTGAATGTGAATGTTTTGGTCCTGTGATGGTCTGGTGAACTGGTCAGGGTGTACCCTGTCTTCGCCCAGTGTAGGCTGAGATAGGCTCCAGCATTGCTTCCAATTAATCTCTGAAAAAGGAAATGTTAGCTTCTTTTACTTATATCTTATTAATTAAAAAAAAATAAACAGTTGAATTTTATTTTTTAAATGTAATATAAAATTCTGAAAAACAGATTACATTTGTTAAAAAAATTTTAAATTAAATTTAGATAAACTAGAAAAACAGACCCAAATTTGATTTCTTTCTTTTTTGTTGATGTTAAATTATTTAATTCATTTTGATGAACAAAGTCGAATTTCATCATTATCATCATTCCGCTTAGTCCGGGGTCGGGTCGCAGGGGCAGCAGCCTAAGCAGTGAACCCCACGCCTCCATGGGAGGGCAAAGCCAGATTAATTTTGTTCCATTAAAATTTATCTTGTTTATTTACAAAAACTGAGCTGATTTTTTTCCCACATGAATTAAATATTTGTAACATAAACAATGTTAACAGTGTAAGTCAGAATATCCCCATATGCTGCTTTATCGCTGCCCAAAGATTAAAAATATATTTTTTGAAAAAGTAAAAAAAAATATTTTATAAAATTGTTTAGTAATAGTGAAATATTCTTATCTACTTGTAGAACAAACTCTGTTATGCATAGAATAAAATCCATCCATCCATACATCACTTAATCCTATATGGGATACGGGGAGGCTGAAGCCTATCTCAGCCGACTGGGCGAAGGCGGGGTACATCCTGAACAGCTCACCAGACCATAGCAGGACAACACACATACATAAAAACATTCACACTCACACATCGGGGCAATTTAGAACAGCCAGTTAGCCTAATGTATATGTCTTTGGGCTGAAGTACCTGGAGGAGACCCACGCAAGCACAGGGAAAACAGGCAAACAACACACAAAAACACTCAGGACCTTCTTGCTGTACGGTGGACGTGCTCGCCACTACAGCACCGTGGCACCCCATAGAATATAAAATGATATATATCTCAAAAACCTATTTAGTCTTTTGCTCTTTTAATATTTGAAAGGAAGTGTATTGTATATGATGCTACTTCTCTCTCACCCTCCAGTGTCAGAATCAATTACTGAGCTTCTGTCATCCCCCCCAGTGGTACTCTACTCCACAGCTTGGCAGGAAGTGGAGCAATCAGCTGTTGGAACAGCTGTTGGGGCAACACGGTGGTGTAGCGGTTAGCAAGTCCGCCTCACAGCAAGAAGGTCCTGGCTTCGATTTGTGGGTTCGGGCATTTTTGTGTGGAGCTTGCCTGCTCTCCCCATGGCTGAGTGGGAATCCTTGGGGGACTTCGGTTTCCTCCCACAGTTCAAAGACATGCACATTAGGCTAATTGACTGTTCCAAATTGCCCCTAAGGGTGATAGGGAGTGTGAATGGTTTTGTGTGTGTGTGTGTGTGTGTGTGTGTGTGTTGGCCCTGTGATTGTCTGGCGAACTGTTTGGGGTGTACTCAACCTTCGCCCGGTGTCGGCTGAGATAGGCTCCAGCCTCTCTGTGACTCTTTATAGGAGTAAGCAGTTCAGCAATGAATGAATTAATTTTTGTAGTTTCACCTTGAACTACATTTAATTATAATATTCATTATTCATTTCACTTCAGTTCCAGATTAATCTTTTATTTTATAACATATAAAATGATTAGATGTATTATCTAGTATGAGGATCTTGTTGATATGAATCCTGGAATAAACACAGAAATGTCTTTATGATTACAATAACAGTTCTTAGGTACCGTTACTTATTTCTCAGTTAATTACCTTTAATGTTTTTCGATTCGATTCATGGGTTCGGGCGTTTCTGTGTGACGTGTGCATGTTCTCCCCGTGCTTGAGTGGGTTTCCTCCGGGTACTCCGGTTTCCACCCACAGTCCAAAAACATGCACAGTAGGCTAATTGGCTGTTCCAAATCACCCCTAGGTGTGAATGTGAGTGTGAATGGTTGTGTGACTGTTGGCCCTGCGATGGCCTGGCGAGCTGTCCAGGGTGTACCCTGCCCTCGCCTAGAGTCGGCTGAGATGGGCGCCAGCCTCCCCGCGACCCTAATTAGGATTAAGCGCTTCAGAAAATGAATGAATGAATGAGTCCAAAGACATGCACATTAGGCTAATTGGCTGTTCCAAATTGCTCCTTGGTGTGGATGCAAGTGTGAAAGGTTCTCTGTGTGTTCCCCTGTTCAGGGTACCTTTGCCCAGTGTCGGCTGACATAGGCTCCAGCCTTCCTGTGTCCCTAATAGGATTAAGCAGTTCGGCAAATTAATGAGTGTTGAGACAAATTTGTGTGACTCTGGTAAAGGCAACGATCAACTTTCAAAAGAAACTTTTTTGAATATGTTCCCGTGGTGTTTTTGGTTATACTGTGTGCCCATGTGTTGTCACTGTTAGTTGTATTAATGTTTTGGCTTGGAGGGCAAGCATGCTTTCATACAACCATCTGGTTTCAGCTGGACCATTAGCTTCTCAGCTGGTACAGTGCAACACAACCTTATAACAACCCAGATATTCTCTATATTATTTGCTGAGCCTGATTCCTTTGTAACGCCTTGTAAGGAATTTGTCTATTATGTAGAAACAAATATCAGGAATTAACAAAACCCTTAGTAAGTGTTTGTTCGTTTACATATTAATTTATATATCAAGCAAATTTTTCATAATTGCAGCCATGTTGTAGGAGTTTTTCACTCACTCTCTCATTTGCCAACACTGGGCGAAGGGTGGTACACCCTGAACAGCTCATGAGTCCATCGCAGGGCCAACACACCCAACTATTCACACTCACACCTAGGGGCAATTTGGAACTAACTAATTAGTTTGGATTGTTGGAGGAAACCGGAATCCACACAGATACGCCCTTGCCAAGCCCAGAACACAAACCCAGGACCATCTTGCTGTGAGGCGGACGTGCTAAAGACTATGCTACCATGCCTCCCATCATAGACTTGATACAGTTGATATTTACTATTTACTGAGTAACAGAGTTAATAAAATGAATTAAATAATGTCATTATTTCTTGGTCCTGTCCATGTTGTGACGTTCTAATTTGATTCTATTTCTCCATGTAGGATCATGTGAGCTGAGAGGCAATCTAAAGCTGTATGGTGCCACAGATAACAGCTTCCCCCTATCCTCCCCAGTTGCTGTATTGAGCGCCCAAAGAGGTGGTTCAGATGGCCACAGAGTAGCATTGGCATTAAGAGAGTACTGCATCTCAAGCCCACCCTCACCACAGACTCTAATAGAGACTCCTGAGCAGCCCACTGATGAATCCAGCAGCTGTGCCATATCCCTCACAGCTTGTGTTACCAAGGATGTAGATCCCTGGTCCCTGTCAGAGGACAGTAATAAACCATCGCTCTCCATGATGGAGCCAATGGGCATATCTGGAATGACAGAGGACTGCCTAATCCAGCAAAGCCGCACTTGCCTGGGCTGCATCATTGAGACCAAGGATGAACTGGATAATGAGCCCATTATCAACCAAAAAATGACCGAGATGAACCGCGAGTATGATGCATGCTCCATCTCCAACATGCAGTGTATGGGTCTCAGTGAAACAGGCAATTGCTCAGAGCAGCTTCTGGCTGACCAGCTCTTGAGCTTTCCTTTGCCTAAATCCCAGATGGAGGAGAATAAGAATTTAGAGAAAAGAGAAAACGACCCAGATCAGACATCCAAAAACATGTATGAAGGCCTACTGCTGGACAAATGCAGTGGAGATGATAGTTTGCTCCCCAGTTCAAATCAAGACTGGGGTTACATCGAGTCGTTTATCAGTGAGAGCAAAATAGAGTTGCTGGACCTCTGTTCGAAAAATGAGCTCTCGGTAAACCTCTTCTCAGAGGAGGATGTGGATAATTATATGTTTGATGATGATGATGATTCTGCCCTGAGCAATGATATGTGCTCACTGAAAATCCGTTATGAGTCTTTCCAGGATAACATGAGGGAAAAGACCAATGTCCTACAGGAGGAAACACAGTTTAACTTTTTTCCCAGTGTCCTGGTAAACTCCACAAAAATAGAAGGTAGTGCGGTGAAGAACACTTCAGACGACCTCTCAACTAAATCTGAAGACCAAGTACTAGAGAATGAGCATAAAGAAAACAGCAGCGATGTTTCCTTAGAGCGGGCATCTGATTACAGTCCGAAAATTAGCTACTTTATTGATTCCAGCAACTCGACTGAAGACTCAGATGATTATAGCGATGACAGCTCGAGCACTGGGTCCTCTGTTGACATTTTTCATGACAGCAAAGAGAGAAACTTATTTTCACACAAGAACGTTGACTCTTCAAACCTTCTAAATTATGGGTTGAGAGCAAAAAGAAAAGTCCGGTACAGTGACGACTATCTTTATGATGTTGACTCAATTGAAGGTGAAAAAAATAATGAAAAACGTGAACAGGCAGCTTCTGGCCCAAGACATGACAAGGATGATGACTGGTGCCCTAAAAAGAGAAGAAAATCGTCCCGCAAAGAGCCGCCTGTGATCATCAAATATATTATAATCAACAGGTTCAAAGGAGAAAAACATATGTGTGTAAAGCTTTGCAGAATCGATCCAACAGTCACGACTGTTAGTTTAAATGAGAACACGCTTAGCAAATATGAAAAACTGGCTCCGCTGAAGGATTTCTGGCAGAAGAAACAGAGGGAGCAGGAAGAACAGCTTAGACTGCATGCAGAAGATCAACGCAATTTTTATCTTAATGGCCGGAATCAGCCGTTTAGTTCCAGCCCTCCCAAAAGGAAACATAAGCTAGCAAACAGACTTAGGATTCAGAGGATTCAAGCTGTGCTGCAATCACCGCACAAGCAGGGCTTCTCGTACTCTGATCTGAGGCAGGAATCTGGCTCTAAAGAAGAGATAACCCCTACCGCAACACCATTAACAATAGGAACCCCCAGTTGTTCAAGTACATTAAACCCAAATGACATTCTACACACTTTCACTCCAAAGAGCAGATCACAAGAGAGGGAGGAGAGAAGAATAGGAAATAAAATGATCAGAATCCGGAAATTCAAAAGTGAAGCAAGGCTCAGAAGTGAGAGAATGAAGAAATTGGAAGAGAACTTTGAAAGCAAGACAAACAAGTGTGAAGCATGTCCTGGGACAGAAGATAAAGACACTCTCGGGGCTGGGAACGGAACAGAGATCAACTCAGATGCATACAGTCCTCAGAGTCAAACAGCCGAGACCACCGAAAAAATTGTTTTCATGTCTAGCACCTGCTCCTATAACAAAACAACGTCATCTGATGATGTAGCCACAGGTATGTCTGTCATCCCCGGAGGCTATCTGCAGACATTGTTGGAAGCCTCAGACTCTGTGGGTGGCTCTGCTGGCTCTTTTTTTCCTCAACAGAACCCCAGGCAGCAGCAATCTCTGGGTCTCACTCTGGAAGAGCAGCAATTTGCTTCTCTTCAGCTGGCTCAAAGCTGTGTACTCTCCCCACCCTCTGAATCAGAGCTCCAACAGTCTCCTCAGACCTGCCCCAGCCTCACCCAAATGTGGCACACCCAGCTGGACCCAAATCAGCAGTTCACTACTGATATCCCTGACACAGCAGTCTTGCCCAACAGCTTCCCCAGCACCATGTCTTTGCCAATCTCAGACAACATTGCCGTTCCAGGGTACAGTCAGTTGGGGCTTGATACCAACAGAATGCTTTATGAAAAAAATTACATGCCCGAGCAGGCACTGCCACCTGATTCAGATTTCCAAGCATGCCAAGTTCCAAGTATGGAAGGTCAGCTACAGTTTCAAAGAGGGACTCTGCAGAGTGACAGCGGAAGGCTCATCAGTTTTGACTCCGTTGGCTCGCTGTCAGCTACTTCGAGCAATTACAGCACTCTTAGTCTCAAGTCTTGTGAGAAAGATGGCGAGAATAATGTCAACGAGAACTTTCTGGCCCATTGCAGTCCCAAAGTGGTGATTCAGCAGAGCATTGATGCAATCACACCACTCAGGGAGTCAACAGACTTGCTAGATATCTCCAACTTCACTCCTGATAAATTCAGACATGCATCAGTGTCAGAGCTCTCACCTCCTGAGACACCCAACTTGTCCCCGCAGGTCACGTGGCGAGAGTTGAAGATATTGGGGAATTCCAAGGTTCTCCAAAATGGGTCTGAGCTGAAACTGGAGGAAGCTCAAGATGTGAAATGGAATTGCAACATGACAGAACACCAAGAACACCTGGCTGGATTCACAGTCGATAATCAACAGTATCCGTTGCATAGTTCTAATACTGACAACCATATCAGCCTGGAAAAGAGATTAGGGAATGGAATGGACTTTGATGAGCAGGATGCTGGCTTGATCAGTGGGAAAAAAGGCTCGAAGAGGAAAAGCAGCAACAAGCAATCTTCAGGACAAAGTTCTAAAAAAAGCAAAGCAACCAAACCAAAAGCTGCAAAGGGAGAGAAGGTGAAAACCCCACGACAGAACTCACGAGCATCCAAAAAATTGAAAGCTTTACTGGATGAAAAGACTGGCCAAAAAAGCTTTACTGGCCAGCTTGGGGACTCAAAGTGTAGGACACACCAGCTGACAGATAGCAGCTCTGAGGACTGGCCAGGAATAGGCTGGTCAGAGACCAACAGTTACACTGATGACCAACGAGAGTTTGAAGAGCCATCCAACATCCTCTCGAACATAGTATCAGGAATGGCTGAAGTGCAGCGTTTCATGATGACCTCAATCGAGCCAATATGGGGCCCTGCAACAGACATCTGTTTACCCTCAGAGGCAAATAGTCTAAAGTTAAAGACTCTTAAAATCCTGGCAGGAACCTCATCTGAACCCAAGAAAAAGGGTGCTGCATCTGCGGAAGGTACAAAAGGCAAGAAAGGAGGAGGGAAGTGTGGCAAAAATCAAGCTAAGTTTAATGCTTCCCATCCCCTTTTCCCCCAGTTGGCTCTGGGCTGCAATGTGTTTGATAAGTCTAATCTCGGAGTACCAGGCGTAAACGGACCTGCACACAAAAAAATGTACCGTCACAAAACAAGTGGGAAATTTCCTCGGATCGAAAACCTTAAAGGCAAGCGGCCTGACCCAAATAAGGACATAGCGTTGATGACCTCATATGAAAAACTGAGGTAATATTTTGTAACTAGCTGCTGATGCACGTTCCTCACTTTTCCCCCCACGTCCTGCTCAGCCCTCAGTCCCTCGCATACCTACACTGACTCAGAGTCAGAGATGCATGGAAATGACCCCTACCCACCCTCTTTATTTTGGCCCTCTGAAGAAGATATAGCTATCTTGCATGAGAAACTACATGTACTTACACACTACCTATTGAGTGATTGTGCAAAGCTTGATTGAGATTTATCCTACCACGGCTGCATTTTATTCATGTTTTTGCAATTTTTCCTTGTAGTTGTTTTGGTTCTTTTGGTCTGAAGATAAAAAAAAAAAACCTTCCTCAATGCAATGTGTCTTCTTGGGAGACATTTTTAAATGTGAAAATTACTACCTTAAACATGTGTTATTATAATTCATTTGGAAATTAGCTATTTGGATTAAAAAACAATTCTTTGGTGCATATAAGCTCCCCAATTAGAATCTGTATGCAAAACAAGATGACCTGGTCTTGCTCTCACCCTCATACTGCCTGACTTTTTCAATTTAAAATACTCATCCTGCTGTATTGGATAAGTGACATCGATTCCAGGCCTGAAAACAAACATCAATAGCACATATTTGGGACCATTTTATATCCAAGACATATCAGATTAACATTTTATGTTATTTTTTCTTACTGATGGCATGGAGTTATAATTTTATTCTTATGCTTTTACTATGCTTTTACAGGAGTATTACTGGAACTTATCATAGAGGGACATTTCTAAGCCATGGAAACTCACTTTTTTGGGTGTGCCTGTACAGAAATGCACTATTTAATTACAACATGAATTCTAAAGATCAATGTGCCAAATGTAAACTCTGTGCAAATTTATTAACAATATATAAATGCCGGCTGTTGAATTTATTATTCATAAGAATTTTGCCCGTACCCTTTCAAGATAAAGAGAGTAAACATTCCAGATTTTTTTCTTCTTTCCTTTCGGGATCCTATATTGTGAAGAGCACCTGCAGCTGACAGTGGTACATAACCACTCACATAACCAAAACAACAAGACTGAACCCTCCTATTTTTATCCATTGACTTACCAAACTCAATTTACCTCAGCATTATGTGGCTTTGAAAATAAAGACAAACAGGGAATGATGAAAAGCACAGAGGAAGATATGGACACTGCTCCTTCTGAGTGGACAAGGACACCATAATGACATTAAACGGTGAGCATGGTAATGATCATGTGATATTTTTTTTTTCCTTTATTTGTTTTTACAGAAATTCGTGGGAATGCCTGTTTCTAGTCTTCAAATTAAAAGGAATACTTTACGAGACATTAACCTAATCCTTCACATAATTTAGACTCTGCTTCAGGAACTACATGGCTAACGAACACATAATGGAAGCTTATCCCAATCACTCATTTGCCGAACCACTTAATACTACTATTAGGGTTGCAGGGAGGCTGGATATCAGTGGACACTGGGCGAAGGCGGGGTACATCTTGAACAGGTTGCCAGACTATCGCAGGGCAATACACACGAACTTTCACACTCACATCCAGACCTAGGGGCAATTTGGAAAAAAAATTGCAACAGTCAACGAGTCTAATGTGCATATCTTTTTACTGTGGGAGGAAACCGGAGTGCCTGGAGGAATCCCACGCAAGCATGAGGATAACATGCAAACACACAGAAATGCCTTCACCGGAACTTGAACCCAGGGCCATCTTGCTTTGAGGCGGACGTGCTAACCACTACCCACCATGCCGCCCTAATGGAAGCTTATGAGCACTGATTAAGGAAAGTTCAGTTATCTCAAGATAAAGATTTATTGTTCACATAATCAACATTCATTCATTCATTCATTTTCCAAATTACTTAATCTTATTAGGGTCGCAGGGAGGCTGAAGCCTATCTCAGCCCGCTCTGGGCAAAGATATGGTACACCCCAAACAGCTCTCCAGGCAACCGCAGGGCCAACACACACAAAAAAACATTTACACACACATTCACTCCTAGGGGCAATTTGGAACAGAAAATTAACCTAATATGCATGTCTTTAGACTGTGGGAGGAAACCAGAATACCCGGAGGAAACCCACTCGAGCGCAGGGAGAACATGCAAACTCCACACGGAAACCCCCTTGTCGAGCCCGGGACTCGAACCCAGGACCTTCATGCTATGAGGCGGATTTGCTAATCACTACACCACCGTGCCGCCCTCATGTAATAATGAGGTCACAAATTGTTTTCTTGCAAATCTTTCAGTCATAGGGAATCACAGTAGCAGAGTGGGTAGCATGGCTGTCTCTCAGCCCCAAAGTACCGGTTTTGCGTCTGAACACAGGTGAGTTTTCAGGCTTCTTCATCCAAAGACATGCTGGTAGACAGACTCAAGGCACTAAATTGCTCCTGGGTGTGAGTGCCAGAGTCCCCAGAGAAACCCATGCATGCATGGGTAGAACCACTAGTACACCGTGCCGTCCTAAAAACATGAAAATGTTTACTAATATAATGGCTCCCAGTGCAGGGATCATTGACCCTTTTTTTACAGGAGTAAGCAAATGGTTACAGAGAGACATTGTGGCCGATTTCATTTTATTTCCAAGAGATACCACTGTATTTCATCTTTTTTAATATACCTACTAGATGAATGGGTCCCTTTAATGGTTGATAGTGAGTGGTGTTAATTGGTGATCATAAACTTCTGCTGTTTATTACCTGGGAATTACATTGGGGCCACAGTGTCCACGATCACCACAATTCAAGAAAAGCTGACAGTCAAAATCGATTGTCACGATTCCCCCAATTTCTCTCAAGATCATCGTGATTTGATCCAGCGACCCCCCACACTCATCAAGGTCCTCTCGAATCATGAACGTCGTGGACATCGCAGCCCCAGTGTAAACCCAGGTTTAGCTACAATAGCATTGTACTCATGCAAAGAAAAATAAAGCCCAGCTGCATGTGACGTACATAAGGCATTTAGGATTTGGAAATGTGATATGTGCTGATGTAAATCAGATTTTTTTTTCATACATTACCGATTGCATTATTTATGAAACACATTATCTGGTGAAATGCTGTTAATATCCAGCAATTAAATGCCCATTATCATACATATACAATAGTATCATATACATACACATACACACATGCACAACTTGTGCAGACAGACGTACACCTGAAATATTTTGCCATTACAGAATTTTCCCAGTAGTTACTGAAGTGCAGTGTAGTTCCTGTCTACATTTGAATGGAAGTATTGTACAGTAGGTGTATGAATTATAAGGGAAATATGGCTTGGTCTGAGATATCATCTGTGAAGGATTCGCTCATAAATGCTCACTGTAAACAAGTCATGTTTATTAACATCGATAAATATCAAGAAATATACGAGATGCTGCTGTCAGTGATTCAGTTCGATTGTGTGTTGGCCAACTTAGTATGTACAGCTACACTCACCTTCCACTTTATTAGGAACACCTGGACCATTACTGGAACTGTCCTCTTATCTTGCAGTCATCTTATCAGCAGATTGTGGCAGCAGCAACTTGGGGACAAAATCCTACAGATAAAAGTTCAAGAGTTTCACTTAATTTTCATATTAAATATCAGAATTAAACAAACAAAAAAAATGTAATCTCTGATTTTGATCTTGATGTGGATGTTGGTATTGAATGGGCTGGTTTGAGTATTTCAGAACTACGGATCTCCTGGGAATTTTTCATATACACACACACTATATATATATATATATATATATATGTATGTATATATAAAACAAAATACGCTGCTACATAGTAACAGTAATGGTGGCTCAGTGGTTAAGGCTCTGGGTTATTAGATTGGTCTGAACTGCCAGGAAGGATATAGTAACTGTGGTGAGCAGAAAAGCATCTCGCTCTGCACCAAAAGTGGGTGGGATTCAACAGCAGAAGACTACATTGTGGTCTTCTCCTAATTATTATTATTATTATTATTATTATTATTATTATTATTATTATTATTATGGTGTAGTGGTTAGCATGTCTGCCTCACAGCAAGAAGGTACTGGGCTCGGTGAGGGTAGTTCTGTGTGGAGTTTGCATGTATGCCCCGTGCTTGTGTGGGTTTCCTCTGGGTACTCCGGCTTCCTCCCACAGTCCAAAGACATTCACATTAGGCTGACTGGCTTTTCCAAATTGCCCCTAGATGTGAGTGTGAGTGTGAATAGTGTGTTGGCCCTGCGATGGTCTAGCGAGCTGTTTAGGGTGCACCCTGCTTTCGCACAGTGAGATAGGCACCAGCCCCCCCACGTACAACCATAGGATTAAGCGGTTAGGCAGATGAGTGAGAGTGAGTATTATTGTTATTATTATTATTATTATTATTATTATTATCATTATCATTATTATTATTGTTGTTATTATTATCATCATTATTATTATTATTATTATTATTATTGTTGTTGTTGTTGTTATTGTCGTTATGCATTATGCTGCTGCCACATGCTTGGTTAACTGCATGGATACAGGTGTTCCTATTAAAGTGGCTGGTGAGTGTACAGTATGTGCATATCTTTGTATTTATTCACATATAATTTAACATATAAATATTATAGAAATTATTTAGATTGACAACTGACATGGAAAATGCCTTAATGCTTAAAAGTTTGCTGATTTATTACTACAACACTTCAACATAAGGTTTTTGTTCAGTTTTGCTCGGTGTCCTTTTGCCTCTTCATTCTGTCAAGCATGGCATAATTAAGGACCAGGACATGCTGGTGATGGGGGAAAAAACTGCACATGGGCATTGTGCCCTTTTGCCTGCCTTCTTTCATATCTGCCTATTTTCAATTGAATGTACTTCTCTGAGATTTGTACAGTGTGCCACTGTTGAGCTGCCTCCTCTTACTGGTGCTAAGAAAACAAATGTTCTCCTCCCTGATATGGATATATCTAAAATATATCATTACAAACAAGAGAAAACCCTAATCTTCTCCTTATGAATGTATAATATATGGTTATGTTTAATGTACCTCCTCCATAATTATTTGACGTTAATTGGATTAGTTTTTGATTGAAAAGATTATTGAGCTTTATAAATATTGTCCAGAGTTGATATTAGAGGGATTCTTAACAAACTCTTGACATGACATAAAAAATACTGTATATTTTTCTCTGTGCCAATTTGTAAGATATTTTGTAAGTGTATATTTTTCTTAGAAAGTGCTGTGAAGTATTAGTATGTGTGAGTAACCTTTTTTGTGCCTATGCAGGCAGTGAAAAGGATGAATAATAAAAAGGTTTCTGGTTTTAAAAACCAAAATATCAAGTAACCTTAAAAAAAATTATTGACATTTTTGTTGGGAGTTTTGTACAACGAAATCGACTTTGTTGTGGGCATATTGTGTTATTGTGAAAAACACAAATACTTAATTGAAGAAAAATGAAGACAAAAATCTAATTTGTGAACTATTTGCTGTTTTATAGATTTTTAATGTAAATTATTCTAGTATTTTTTGGTTTATGTTGTAATCGTTGCAAAAGGTTTAAATATTTGTGAACCCGCCTGTATGGTGAAAATGTAATATTGGTAACTTGCTGAGTTTTGTAATAATGTTTATGGAGTAAATATACAAATTAAAATGAGATTTTGAATGCTGCTTTTTGGAAATTGTCAGAATTTGTCCCTTCACTGTTTTCTTTTTCTTTCTTTTTTTTTTTTTAGCCACCGTAATCTTTTTAATTGTTTGATATGTAGCTGTGAACTATGGCAGTTCTCATGCTGTTCTTAATCATGGGTTTAATGAACATTTGCTACGTGGGTGCACTGAATGCTTTTTTTTCTCCTTGTTTGCAGTAGTATTAAGTATTTACCAGACAGTTTTATCTCTCCACAGAGCTTCCACTCTGGTCATTTAACACAATTTGAAACTTCTCAGGTCAATAGCTGTCATCGAATTAAAAAGTTAAAAACAACTTCTCTACTTAAAATCATCTTGTAGGCTTGTGCCTATTTCAGTCACAAATAGCTTTCTGTTATATCCAGCCAAAAAAATGTATAAAATGAATAATGTTAAATACTTAAAGTGAAATTAAACTCTCTCATTTCCAAACCCGTTTGATAGTTTGCTTTAGTCAGTTTGAAAAGACTGGCGTTTCACTCTCGTGAGTGCAATCAGTGGCGAAAAATTGCAATAGGATATGAATTCGTCAGTTCGAATAAGGCAAGATAATGGAAAAATAGCATTATATTGATATCAAAATAACAAATCAGATAAACTAGTGAACTTATCTACACATAATACGAGCAGACATTCACATACATCAGACAAGCATCGGCTCACTTACATGAACAAATGGCATGTCCTGCCGTTCATTCATATCAAAATGACTTCTGTGTTTACTGTCGCATACATGTGAGTCACGTGCAACTGTTCACAGTACAATGTCGCCCCCCTGTGTGCAAATTTATTATTTCTTTTTTTTTTTTTTCTTCATGAAGAAGCTTGTAGTAACGATGGCTCGTTTTAATGTGCAAAACATATATGATGTAAGCAAACTTTGATTAAGTTTGGGTTAAATTTCCCTTTAATGTAATTTCTTGATTAGTAGTACAGTACTTAACAAAAAATACAATCATATTTACAATAAATAAATACAGCATTTACAATAAATACAATCATATTTAATTTACAATCAATACACTAATGTAAGATAAAAGCACAAGACAAGAAAATTTACAACTATAAAAATAAATAGAATCATAATATAGACAAAAATACAAATGATCCTGCTAATAATGATGTACGTGTTCAACTGAGCAAGCTAAAAAGCACCCTATCTAGTGTGTATTGCATGCTCTGAAAATCTTTAGATATTTATTACTAAATAACAAAGAATAACCAGATAAACAGTAAAGTCTTTTTTATTATTATTTTTACATGACTTGCTTGAGTGTTTGGGTATTATCTGCTTCTGTAGTTTTGCATATAATACTTTCAAAATATAGAAGTAGCATGATGCCATCTACGTGCATTCTTAAGCTGTTTGTCAACATAAATTCCACTCATGCACCCAGAAGCTCATATCAGCTACATAAAATAAGCAGCCTTAAATATATTCAGTGCCTTGCATGAGTATTCACCGTTGTGAACTTATCTACATTTCTACATACATCTCATTAAAAGGAATCACATTATGGAATAAACTAACATCCGAATTAACAAATATTAAATCACACTCACTTTTCAAATCTAAAATTAAAAATTCCCTACTGGAAAAACTATCTGTCCTAACGATCCATTAATCATGCATTGAGACCTTGAAAATTTATGGACTTATTTTTATTTATATGTGTTTGTGGGAGGGCTTTTTCATAAGCTTTGCTTTTGCTTCTGTTTTTTTAGTTGAATTAAACTTACTTACTTACTTACTCCTTACTTACATTTATAAGAGTTACAATCGAGAAGTAATGTGGACTTAACTCTGGGTTTACACTGGGGCACGATGTCTGTGATCTCCACGATTCAAAAATGAATTATGAGCACGCTTGGAGCACAATGTGGGTATAAAAAATGAATCAGCTCGCATCCAAAAGAAGAAACTTGAAGGAATTATTTTGCCAAGCTCATCAAGATCCCCTACGATGGTACATCAAGGCCTGTTACGCTTTGTCATTAAGGTCTGTTAAGCTCTAATGCATCCTACTCCGCTTCCCACATTCTATCACGATTGGCATCAAATCATAAAACATTGTAAAGATTATGATCAGTGTGACCATCACGAATCCACCAAGTTCCCTCAAGATCATCTCGATTCGATCCCAGGACCCCCCATGCTCATCACAATTCTCTCAAATCGTGGAAATCGCGGACATCGTGCCCCAGTGTAAACCCAGGGTAACTGGGATTTTACAGTTTGATTTTAGATAATATTTCTAACAATTGAAGGGGAAAAATATTTGTGGCACAAAAGGTGGTAAAACAAAAAATAGCTCTCAGAGATGGTGAAACCCCTCAGCCGTCCATCAGTTCTTTAGAAATAACCCAGACAAAATATCCAAGGTCAAGGTCATTGGGACAAAGTCAAAGATCAAACAGAGAAACTGAGAAGCCTGTGCACATGTAAACACCATAGGAGACTTGTATGCAAAATTTCTGAATGATCCGCCTAGCAGTTCTTGAAAAATAGCTCAGACAACATTTATAAGGTCAAGGTTTGTAAGGTGAAGGTCATTGGGACAAGGTCAAAGGTCAAACATAAATCTCCTTTGCAGCCTCTTCAGTTGCTTTTTGTGTTCAAATGTGAGTTGAAAGGTTCTGCTTTGATTCATTTAATTCCAAATGAAAGCTACTCATAATCCATAGCTGTAAAAATCTGAGAGCTCCACAGGAAGTACAGTGTGAACAGATTGAGGACTAACGCTCCATTAGACCTGAAGTGGACCAGAACTGAGTCATCCTTCAAATGAACCCACAATGTGAACGCAAAAAGTCATTTTCTGTTAGTTTACTTTTTTGTCCACATCAGGTGGACTAAGTTAGTTTTTTTATAAAAGGTATAAATGTAAAAACACCCTTAGAGTTGATCTGCTAGAAGATGTCCCTTCTCCCTAGGCTCAAGTCTCTTGCAGACCTGAGCAGGTTTTCTTCTCGCTTCATCCATATGGTCCCCTGACTATTTTCCCAGGCAATACTGATGAAATGCGCCCTGCAGCTTGATCCTCTAACTGACAGCTTATGTAGTGTCTGTAGTGGCAATGGTTGTCCAGTAAACAGCTTCAGAGCTACCTTTGGCCTCTTGGTTGCTTTTACTGCCATTCTTACCTGAGCACTGACTTTTGTGGATGACCTACAGTATAGTTATGCCATTGATTTTAGTTCTAGTTTAACCAATCTCTCATATACAAACCCACACTCGGACTAATAAAGTTTTGAAATGACCCCTTGATATCCAGTGTTCTGAAAACTAGTTTTTATCTCCCACATCTGTAACGCATGTAAAATTACCACACATGAGAAATTCACAGAATTAGCATTCACATGTAAATGTGAAGAGTTGAAAGGATTCATGTGTTAAAAGTAAAGCTGCTGGCTCCGTTGTCAACACCTTTTCTCATGGGGTGGGGGGGACTACAATCGGGTGATCATGCAGACCCAGCATGTCACACAGCAAAACTTACACTCACTCACTCACTCACTTGCCGAACCGCTTAATCCTACTAAGGCAGCGGAAGGACTGTTGCCTATCTCAGCCGACACTGGGTGAAGGCGAGGTACACCGGGAACAGCTTGCAAGACCATTGCTGGGCAACACACATACAACCATTCACACTCCCCATACAGAAAAACTGCTATATTCAAACGTTTATGTGTCCCAGCTGATGCTCTGAAAGTGTTGCAAAGTATGAAACATTATCATTTCTAGCATGATCAATAAGCTAGTTTACATCCTTGAAACACCAAATCAGTGGCTCTCAATTATGCGCAGCTATTAACCTGGACATCGCAGGTTCGAATCCAGGTTGATGCACGTGGCAGGGAGTCCATGGAAGCTAATTGGCCCCCTCAAAGGAGGGAGGGATGGCATACACTCACCTCCCTGTCACATGCGGATCAGTTTGTAAAGATGTGGGTTGAGCATCACATGTCACAGAGGGGGCACGTGCTTGCTTACGCCCGTCGACATACGTAATAAGGAGGCAATGCTTGATGGGTGGTATTTGGCTACATTGGACTACATTGGACAAGATTGGACGAGAAATCAAACAAAAAAACTTACCAGTCTCTAAATATTCTTTCATTTATAAACCCTTCTGAAAAATGGTATAAAAAAGCCATTCAAACTGACAGTCCATATATGCTCACTGTCCACATTAATAATAACAGCCGTACACCTCTACATATCGATGCACTTATCATCAACCAATCATGCAGCAATAAATCATGCAGACAAATCACTGATTTTTCACACCATTCCACTCTCACTCACTCATTCGCCAAACCACTTAATTCTACCAGATTGAGGCTGGAGAAGGAGCAAAGGCTGGGGTGCCTCTTAAACAGCTCGCCAAACGATTGAAGGGCCAACAAACACACAACTATTTACACTCACACCTATGGGCAATTTGGAACAGCCAATATGCCTAACAGGCAGGTCCTTGGACTGTGGGAGGAAACTGGAGTATTCAAAGGAAACCCAGCACGGGGAGAACATGCAAACTCCACACAGAAACACCAGAGCCCAGGACCTGAACCCAGGACCTTCCTACTGTGAAGCGGATGTGCTTACCACAATGCCACTATGCTGCCCTGAACTGGTGTGTGTGAAATTTCTGGTTTCTTAAATACTCAAACCAACCTAGCACCAACAGGTAAAGTCACAGAGATCATACTTTTCTCCCATTCTGATGTTTGATGTGAACATTAGCTGAAGCTCTAGATCTGTATCTGCAGGATGTTATGCATCATGCTACCTCCACATGATTGGCTGAGACAATAAGTGCATAAATGTGCCTGTTTACAGGTGTTCCAATTAAAGTGACAGTGAGTGTATAAAAGTGCAGGAATCGATGCAAATTACAGGTTCGTAAAAATCAGCACAGGGACAGAACCTTATTTATTTTTCTTGTCTACCACACTAAGATATAGGAGTTCAATTAATTAATTAACATGAAAGGTAGACTTGGGCCGACACAGTGACATAATGACGAGTATGTCATCCTCACATCAAGAATGTTTTGGGTTCAAGTCCCGGGCTTGGGCTAAGTTTGCTAATTGGAGTTTGCTAATGGAGTTTGCATGTTCTCCCTGTGCTTGTGTGGGTTTCCTCCAGGTACTCCGGTTTCCCCCGATAGTCTAAAGACATGTACATGAAGCTAATTGGTTGTTCCAAATTGTCCCTAGGTGTGAATGTGAGTGTGAATGGTTGGTTGTGTGTTGGCCTGGCAATGGAGTTGCGAGCTATTTAGGATGTATCTCACATTCGCCCAGAGTTGGCTGAGATAGGCTTTAGAGGGGATCCTTGAAAATATGACATGAAATAACTGACACCTCAGGTGAAGTGACTGACACCTCATACGAACAGCGGAGATCAACAGTAAACAGCTGGATAAACTGAGGTAAAGATTTTAAAATTAGTTTTAGTCATGGTTATGTGGCTGCTTAAGAGATCATGAAACTCACCGCAATTTGACACCTCACCAAGAAGCCATACTTTCACATAGAAACTTGGTTGAATTTTTAAAAAGTAGACACTGAAGTCAGCATTTCGATGGCCAAAACAGCTTTTTGCTACCTTTTACGGTTTTCTCTTAATCTTTGATCAAGTGTCATAAGGATTTCTGAGTCAGTTCGTGTATTTATAATGGGTGTCTATTGTGTAGAATGTTCTCAGCTAGAGTGCGTGATGCCATCTTAGAGTATGAGAAAAGAGAAAATTATCTTGGAAAAAGCTTTTTTAACTCGCTCCTACTCCCATAATTTTCACTCTACATTAATAAATTTTCCAAAAAAATGGAAGAAATGTGTGCTGGTTCTGACCATGTAACTTTCAATTCAACAGCACTTGTTGAATGAAATGGCGAGCCTCTGACTGACAGCTGTACCGAAACTGCATAGAGGTCAATACAAAATAGAGCTTTATAAAATCATTTTGAGGGTCATTTTAAAATCTTGACTGTTTAAAAACTCTTTTTAACAATACAGCAAAATAATTTATATCACTGTGTTCTCCAAATTCTTAGCTCTCAAACGCTGTCAAACTCATTGCGATGGGAAATATGGTTTTCAAATTAGAAGACCAAAAGCAAGACGTGTGCCTAAGACATTACTTCAGTTTAAAAGGCAGTTCAAAACTGTCAGTAACTGCCCGTTTAATCTCCCTGGTCACGCACAAGCACACACACACACACACACGCACACACACACGCGTGCGCTCCCCCCTCCCATTCCCGTAAAATAGTTAATGACTGATATTGCAGAAAAGTCAAACAGACATTGTTGCTCTCAAGTGTTTTATTAAACACACAACTAGAGGTGTATTCCTCTTTCTTCTGACAAATCAACTCCTCTCTCTCACTCTCTCTCTCTCTCACCCACACACACACAGGCACACACTCACCTGCTCTTCCCCCTCTTATACCCGTGAAACAGTTAACCCTCTCTCTTACACACACACACACACACACACACACACACACACACACACACACACACACGCTAAATCAAAGAAATCTCATTTCTCTCATTAGATGTGAAATGTTGGTGACTAAATCAGTTCAGTAACGGTTCT
>JBCNYH010000016.1:11733678-11748823 GCA_039654325.1 Tandanus tandanus | reverse complement strand
CGTGTTTCTGCCCTTCGATGGCCTGGCGAGCTGTCCAGGGTGTACTCTGCCCAGAGTCGGCTGAGATGGGCGCCAGCGACCCTAATTAGGAATAAGCGGTTCAGAAAATGAATGTATGTGTGTACTATGTTACATAAAAATTCATTAAAAGAGAAAAATAAGTTCTACAAATAAATCTTATTTAGAAAAATAAGGTACAGTATAAGTTACAGATTGTGTTACATTTTCTTTAAATAAATATTGTTCAGTAGAGCGTAGAGTAATTGTCATTCAATGTCATTAAGCTTTTTACTGCAGCTGAGCTAGCAGTGGTTTGCAGTCAGAGAGAAATTCCATCCCCTCCACAGCTTCTATGAGCCTGTCTACCTTCTCAGATGGCAGCACCACACTTGCATTGCTGCGGAACTTTTTCTGCAGGCTCTCATCACTCAGTGGCTTCCTCCAGTGACCATAGAAGGTGCCACAATGACTTTGTAACACAATGCCATTCACCAAAGTGACTTGAACTTCACCATACATGTGGTCAAAATTGGCTGGGTTGTCCTGCGGGTGCTCTACTCGGACCCGGGAGAGCAGGGCGTGAAGCTCTGGCCTCAGTAGTGCTTCAGACTGGAAGGAGTGCACTGTTATCTGGCCATCCAGCAGCATGGTGCAAGCATTGAACTGGAAGGAGTGACGTGCCTGGTGCTCGGATTTTGGGAAGGGTCGATTGATATACTTAGAATGGGGCACCCGCAGCAAGATTTCCTGCACTGAGCATGGGGAGATGATTCCTCCAGAAAGATCCAGCAAAGCCTTGTGGACATGGGCAGCAGCATCGGCAACCCAGTGCATGCCAAGGTGGGCTGGGAACCGCTTGAAGGCAATGTCTTGTGTCTCCAGAAGAAATGTGAGCTCCACTTCATCAGGGGACGCCAGTGGACATGGGGTGTAGTCTTCATAAAAAGCACTGAAGCCAGCAACCCCAGGAACCGCATCCAGGACCAGGGGACTTGCCTCCAGTCCACGAGAGGCCAGCAGGGCTGCTTCAAGGCCCAGACGAGAGGCATTGCCAATATGCAGAGGTTTGCACTGAGTGGCAGCATTGGCCATTGGAGCTCCTGCTAAAGAGGCAGCAATGGCCAGAGCATGGCTGCACTGAGAATGGTTGAGAGAAAGGAGCCGGGCACAGGCAGCAGCACTGCCCAGTGTCCCTACAACACTAGGGGGGTGGAACCTTGAAAAAAAAAAGAAATCAGAAAGGTATAAATTTAATGTTTGTAAATACATTTATTAAAACTAAATGCTGGAAATGGGGGACGAATACAAAATCATAGGCTACTAGTAAGACCTATTTTAAAATGAAAAACATTAATTAATTTAATCATTTGCTGAACCACTTAATGCTGTATATGTAAACCCAAAACAGCTTACCAGACCATCACAGGGCCATCGCGCGCACACACACACACACACACACACACACACACACACACACACACACACACACACACACACACACAACAACAGCAACACACAACTGTTCACATTCACACCTAGGGGCAATCTGGAAAAGGCAGTTAGCCTAATGTGCATGTGTTTGGACTGTGGGAGGAAACCGGAGTACCTGGAGGACAATATTTTTATAGATAAATTCTATGATGCTGTCCTTTTATGTAATAACAGTCTATTAGTTAATGGTGAGCTTTTGAGCACAGATGTCCAAAAACATTACCGAAATGGTACAAGTGTTTCTGTTTAAAAAGCGTTTAAGGGAAATTAGAAATTATTAGTCATATCATTCCACACTGGGAGTAAAAACATCAGTAATGGGGCAATACAGACAACATAAACAGTAGCGGTTTGTATGAACACCAGTCTGAATGAGTTCATCGTAACCTCCTCTCAGTGTAAATTCAGTGGGTGCAACCTCTCCCATCTCTGTAAAAGCTTGAATACTGATGTTGTTAAACACAGTGGCAGCTCTGTTGAAGCCGTCCTCTAAATATTTTGTAGTATTATTACTTATTTTCATGGCTATATTAAAACACTGATGTATCCTGTTATGATGGTTGCTCACCCTTGTTTTTTGGTGTTGTATGAGAACTGCGTGTGCTATAGAGACCATTCTCACCTCTTGGGAATATTGTGAGCTTCATTGGAGAATCTCATCAGACGACCTTGAACCTCAATGCCAATGTTGAAGGCCATCAGGAGGTCCAGACCACTTGGCTTGCTGTTTTTGGGTAACATGTCACAAATGGCAAGGAGAGCAGGAAGCACTGCCCCAGATGGATGAGTTGCAGGGTGCCAGGTATCATCAAAGTCCATGGAATGAGCCTGAAAAAGGACAACTAATGAGTATTGGCTAAGTGCATTGCTTTTATTATATGTAGACTAGTGGGTATGAGAGCGGCACATTGTTGGAGTGTTGGGCACTTCTGCCTCACAGGAAGAAGGTTATGGGTTCAAGTCATGGGCTCGGCAAGGGTGTGTCTGTGTGGATTTTGCATGTTCTCCCCATGCTTGTGTATGTTTCCTCCGGGTATTCCGGGTTTCGTCCCACAGTCCAAAGACATGCACATTAGGCCAATTGGCTGTTCCAAATTGCACCACAAGTATGAATGTGAGTGTGACTGTGAATGGTTGTGTGTTTGTTGCCCCTGCGATGGTCTGGCGAGCTGTTCAGGCTGTACCCTGCCTTCACCCGGTGTTGGCTGAGATAGGCACTAGCCTCCATGTGACCCTAGTAGGATTAAATGGTTTATCCTACCAAGCGAGTGAGTGAGTGAGTGCTAAGGGTTTCACCAGCTAATCGACTAGTCTACTACCTTACCACTAGTTGTGGACAAAATGTGCATGTGTTGGAAAAAATGGCCACAGTGCAGCACAAAGCCCCAGCTAAACAAGCCCTACAATCATATGTATGGAAGTACTTGAAGTATATTGAATATGACGCAAACTCCACAGTGTCGGCTGTGTACAGCTGAACCTAAGTACAACAAGAATACCTCTGGTACACCCGAACATTTGAAGATGAAATACCCACTGCCAACACCTAGCACTAGCAGTAATGTTAACACCGTCGAGCAACTTACTGTACAGAGGCAGACAAGCATTAGTGATTTATTTTCAAGCACCCAGTTACAGACAAATGCTCTTTGTTAAATAATGACCAGTCGACTGCTATTTTAAAAAACTTGGCGATACAAACTGTCTGCCAGACATAGCTGAAAGGTATTTCACTTCCATTAAAAAAGTCAAGATGAATCTCCTAACCGTCTACCCTGGTCTAACAACAACATAAGTGGATTAACACTTGACTACAGGAAAATATGAGTATGCCTTAATAACAATTCCCTTTAAATTGGCTTTTAAATGGCAAATACAAACCCCAGACATGTGCCTCTAATATTTCCTGGTGTAATTTAGGTTATGCTGTATGTCTTTCATTACCATCATTTCAAACCCCACCTCTCAGGTAAACTGAGTATCAGTTGTCAGAGCACATAAGACATGAAAAGATTTTTGTTATGAGAGAAAGGGGACTATTGAGAGAAAGCTACCATTATAAGAGTCATCAGAAGATGACCAACCCAACCTCACACCACCACTCTCACCCACCCACCCACTTTTATTCTTTACTACCTCTGTGAGGTCAGTAGCTAACATGACGTCCATAATTTCTCACATCCTGAAGATTGAGTCACTTACCATCACAAATAATTTATTTCCAAGAAATTACGCTCGAAAAGGTAATCCTTGTTTGTAAGATATAAAATGTACTTATGCCACACAGTGTGAACAGAAATACTTACTGCTACTCCATTGACGTAGGCAGCCAGTGTTGGTGAAAGTTTGGTCCCACTGCGCCCGTAGACAAAACTGATGTCATCTGGAGCGTACATGTGCTTTGGAAGTAAAGGAAAAAGTTATTGAGAATCATTCAACTGCTTACTGCTATACACACACTGAAGCTGGCCAAAGTAGTCTGCGGAAAGACTTTGTGTAAGCATCAAATGCATCACGGCGTCCATAATAAGGTGGACTGTGAATGGAATTTTGTGAAAGCATGGACAAACCTCTCAATAATGATGTCAAATATCATGATGAGTTTGACTCTGCAAAGTTCAATCTGTTAATTAAAGCTCAACATTTGGTGTTAACTCTGTGCTGATTTTGTGATGGTGAAGAGGCCAATTACATACCATACTTGGAAATTGTCCACATTTTCTTTATAATGGGAGGTGTACCTGTTCATTTCATTAAAGGTACTCATTCACTAGTGAATATCCGATGATGTGTTTTATATTTCACTATACATTTCATTTTGGATGAATATAAAGGCTTCCTGATGAAACCACTCCAGCTCACGAGCTTAGTATCTCTTATTCACCTGTTCTAATTTTGGTCCTGCGTCTGTTTACAATAACACAAAAGTGTGACCAGAGAAATGATTTTGCACACGGGTGATAACTTGGAGGAGCAAAACCAATTCGTAGAAAGCGGAAAAGTCAAGTGTTAAGAAGCAGATGAAGGTATATGATCTCAAGAGAAATAAAAATAATGGCAACGTTAATCACTCTCTTACAGTAAGCAAATGGTCATTATCACTCGCGTACAGGAGTAAGCAAATGGTTTCAGAAAGATATTGGGTGTTGATTCCATTTATATTTTAAAAGATGACACTATATTTCATCTTTATTTAATATACCTGGGAACTGAATGAGCCCCTTTAAACTTTAATTTGCAATAGTACATACATACTGTACTTGCTATTTCAAGCGAGCATATGCTATTCTGGACAAATAATGCATTTGTAAATAATATTTATATTTAATAATATTTATATTCATTTGTACTTATTTACACATTTGTACTCAGCATGTTGCTGTTTCTGTGCCATTACCTGGCAATGCTGGAGTGCCAGTTCAAACACCTCAGTGGTGCTACCGAGCAGCCCAACACCAATGCTGTCCAACACCATGCGTTTACTTCTCTGGAATACAACTGGTGACAGATGCCTTGGCTGCACGCTCTGAATGAATCGGCCAAAGCTGCCGGTTACAGTCTCCTCAGGCTGCTCCATGACTGAAAACATAAGTGGAAGTTTGGCCTGGATGAGACATTTCTGCTTTCATTAATGCTTTAACAAACACATGACTTGATAAACATGTCTTGGTACATCCAACAACTTTACATCTTAGTTTAAACCTGATTATAAAAATAAATGCAACGAGTAGTAGAGCTCACTTACCAACTAATGTAGGTTTATGGAGTCTTCTGACTGCAGACAGGGTGAACACTGGTCTGATCAGACCCTAAATAATGCAAGAAATCAGTCCATATGGATTTAGATTACAACACAAGATGTGTCATGGTTCAGTAATGCATACACGCCTCAAAGTCATTTTCTCTTTCTAAATAATTCAGCTATTAAGATTTGACTATATCGACACAGTGGCATCGTGGTTAGCATGTCTGCCTCACAGCAAGAAGGTCCTGAGTTTGAATCCCTGACCCGGGCATTTCTGGGTGGAGTTTGCATGTTCTCCCCGTGCTTTCGTGGGTTTTCTCCAGGTACTCCGGTTTCCTCCCACAGTCCAAGACATGGCTAAATGTGATCGGTTGTGTGTGTTGCCCTGTGATGGTCTAGCGAGCTGTTCAGATTGTATCATGCCTTCGCCGTGTGTCGGCTAAAATAGACTCCGCCCTATAGGATTAAGTGGTTCAGAGAATGCTTGGCAGTTGAGATTTGAATAGATTAGATTACTAGATAGTTGAGGAATTACATCTTAAAGTTAAAAATGCGTATCATGTATTCTACAAGAGAATGTGTACACTTGTTTAGCAAGTGAGTATGAAAGTATTATTATATAAACAGTTAAGGCTCAGACCATGAGTGAAGTAAAATCTCAATAGGAATAAATCATCCTACCTTAATGTATGTATAAGAACTGGCAGTTTAACGCTCTATTGTTGACGCTGACATGCAAAAATTGAAATTACCTGCATTGTGGGAAGCATATTGTGCCTTGGTGGTTCAGATGATTCCTGTGGATGTCCCGTTGAAGTATTCGAGGTCTTCCTCTCTTCCACTCTAGGTAGGATGTAACAAGGTAACCTTCGTAGGTGAAACTCTTGTTGCTCAGGTGAGTTCTCTTTATATAGCAGTATACAAGGAAAAGCAGGATGGGAACTTCCAAAACTTTTTTTAGTAACATGGGTGGACTTTCTGAAAATCTGAGCAGGAACTTTCAAGGAATTTCTTTTAATTTACTTAATGATGTCATCCTCGAGACATTGGGATTGGTTGGGAGCCTTGAAGCCCCTCCTACTTCACTTAAACATGTTTCTTATAAACATAAAGCATCCTTGTACTTTCATCCAACAGTGCTGATACTACCGGCCTTCAGCAGGTAAGTGAAGTTTTTATCTGTTCTCTATGAGATTATAATGTATCTCATTAAATATTAGTGGGTTAGAGAATGTCTTGATCAAATATCATTAATACTGTCTTACCAAGATGCCCTCTTGGATCTGTATTAATCTCTATCATACTCTGATTCTGAGCCAACCCTGGGTACATTACTAGAGCATAAGCTCTTCATCAGACCTGTAACAGCTTCAGTCCATGAAAAGCAGTGTAATCCTCGGCCTCTATGTGGAGCTACAGGATGAATATCAGTATTCTGTAATTCAGTAATATCTCTGCTCTGCCTGAGAGCTGCTGAACAGCGCACCTGTGTAAGCTCCGGGCAGAGGCAGGATAGGAAATGAAGTAGATATGTGGATAGCCTATGTCTGCTGCCTATTTTACATACTTAGGGTGGAGCAGAGGTACAGAGAGTTAAGGACAAAAAAAAGAATGTATCCTTTTTATAATACAAATGATTTATGAGCTATATTTCACTAACCTTACATTTAAGTGTTATGTGGTAAAATACAGTATGTGAATGTGATGATTTATAAATCTACCACATGACCAAAATGGATTCCAAGATATTTAGTCTCATATATGATACAGCACCTGTCAAAAGTTTAGACACACCTTCTATTTCAGTTCGAATGAGTGGGCGTGTCCAGACTTTTGACTGGTACTGTATGTGATAGCAGCTGTTATAAACAATTTCCTCACCAGGCTCGGGTTTTTTTCTACTACTGAAGTTATGCTGCAATCAACTGTACCCATAACAGTTGATACCCTAATACTTTAATACCGATACCCATCTGAAAAACTTTCTGTAGGCAAAAAAGAGTGTGATGGGACTAGACTCATCGGTAAATCAGGAACTTGGGCAACATCTGACTCGCTTAAAGTTATTCCATTTTTAGACCCAGTTAATATAAATATAATATATATTTATATAATTTATATACATATATAATTATGAATGACACTTTTAAAGTGTATGTATTCATAAAATGAAAAATAACTCGAGCCCAGGACCTTCTTGCTGTGAGGTGGACGTGCTAACCACTACGCCCCCATGCTGCTCTACCTGAATCAGATGAAAATGCAGATAGAGATATTCAGTGTCTTAATGAAATACTATCTTAATGAAATCTGACCAGATCTTTATCATCTACAGTTAACAGATATAATGGCGTCAGAAAGCGGGTTTCCTGCGATCTTCTACGCTGAACCTGGTGTGCTTGGCTTTTTGGCCAATGGCATAAGTGCATTCTTAGTACTTCTGCAAAACTTCCATGGAGCCAGAACTGGCATTCCAGCATTTGGAGTGGAGAACATCCTTGCAGGTCTTTCTTTCTGGGTTTTATATATACAGTATTCCCACCTAAAATTCAGTAGAACAATATAAGTTAAAACTGTGTTGTTTATTAGTTTTATGAAAAGAGGTAATATTCATAGAAGATGCTACATATCTATAACAAGTTCATAATAAAAACTCATACACAACCTTTTCATAGACCTAAATTTACTGATATCCTTTTTATTTTGGACATCTCTTTAGGTGTTCATCTGATTCTGATTGGTGGAGTGTGCCAAGTGATTGCTGGTTTGTTATCTTTCCGTAAATATGATCATCTTAGCGGCACGTCTTTCATTGGCTATGCAGCACTTTGGGGCAGCTATGGTGCTACAAGAATATTTCTAGGAGCACATCAGCAAAATATAAACAGCACCATGATAAATAGTACACTGGGGAACATGTACGTAAATGCTTCTTCTGTCAATGAGACCGACCTTCTTACGTACATCAAGGAGTCGGCCATAGCTGGGCTGGTGCCCTATATCTTGCTCTCCTTACTGTTGGCATTCTGCTCAGCCACAGTTAACTACATTATGCCCTTTGTTTTCGGGTCCATCACCCTCACACTGGTTTTTGAAGCTGTAGGACTAGTGGCTGACTGGGCTCTTGTGGTGTCAGGGGTGCTAGAGCTTCTCATCTTGCTGTTTGCCATATATGGCTCAGCAGCACTGCTCATCAAAGGAGTGGCCCAACGTTATGTACTCAAGGGTTTTGGTAACCCTCTCTTTAACGTGCTGCTTCTTGGGACAACCAATGGCAGCAGCTCCAAGAGTTTAGGTGAGGAGAAAAAGAAGAACACCAAATATGCTGAACCCATGGCCTTGGGATTCTTCTGTGATACAGTGTCAGCATTCATATTTGCCTTCTATGCCTTCGGGTATTTCCCATCAATCACAGTATCTGCAGTCTGGATATCCATCAACTCTGCTGCCCAGATCCTCTCCAGTTATTATGCTTATTTGCGGCAAGATTGCTACCATGCCACCAAATTTGGTCTGCACTGCACCTTCTGGCTTGTAAAGACCTGGGAAGAGTATATGATATCTGTGTTGACTGGAAGAGGTGAAATTGCTACATCGAGGCAAGCGATGGTGGGTAACTGGTTTTTCCTAGCAGCAGCTCTAGTCCTCTGTGTTGCCAGTCTGAACATGGACATGCTGGAGTTGATCCACAATGGTGCCTTCCTCCTGCTGACTATCTCAACAATCTCCCAGATTCCTCTTGATGGGTACTACATCTTTTATGGAGTGGCCTGCTCCATCTATACGGCTGTCTCGTTATATGGCACCTTTGCACGTCTCATTAACACCATTGCTGAAAAACCATTAATTCCAATTGGACCCCAGCCTGTCTCAACAAAGAGACTGCAGAGTGGCCTTAGTGGTTTAAGAAGGTCTCAAAAAGAGCAATGGCTAGGAAAGGGTTCCCAAATACCCGATGCTCTGTTTTACCTCACCAATGGAGTGGCGGCTCTCTCAGCTATTCAGAACTGCCAGCCACACCAGAGTTTTCTGGCCCTGACAGTACCTTGGGTGCTCATCCCTGGAACCATCATCCAGGGCTATGTAAGCCGACTGCAGGTTCAAGGAGGGCAAAGGTTTGGATCAGTTATCCCATCCTTCTATTTGGCTATTTGGGCCACATGGACCTGGTTTAGATTTGCAGGTATGTTAAAGTTGGATTCTAGATGTTGAACTTTTTTTACAATAATATTTACATATAATGTTGAATTAAATGGAATATTCTAACATTAATAGTATAATATTGGATTGTATCCTTCTAGGACACCCTTTAAAGTTATCATCAACTTCAGCAAATGGATTTTCAGCAGGAGCAATAGCATTCTTGCTGATTAATGCTTTCCTTATACTAGTTGGTGAGTATAAGTTAAAAAAAAAAAATTAATAAAAAATCGGCGTGGGTTGCATGGCGGAGTAGTGGTTAACATGCTCACCTTACACTAAGAAGGTCCTGGGTTTGAATCCCGGGCTTGGTGAGGGCGTTTTTTTTCTGTGGAGTTTGCATGTTCTCCTTATGCAAGCATGGGTTTCCTCTGGGTACTCCAGTTTCCTCCCACAGTCCAAATACATGCACATTTGGCTGATCGGATGTTCCAAATTGACACTAGGTGTATGTAAATAGTGTGTATTGGCCATGCAATGGACTGGGGAGCTGTTCAAGGTGTACCCCTCCTTTGCCCAGAGTCAGCTGAGATAGACTCCAGCCTCCCTGCAACCCTAATATAATTAAGCGGTTTAGCAAATGATGAACTGATTAACAGTAATTAATTTGAAGCATTCCTCATTGGTATTTAAAAGAGTATACTACTTTTGATTTCATCCCATGTATTTGTTATTTGCAGCTGCTTATGGGAATCTTGTTTTGCTGGCATTAACCACGATCATGGAGGTCTTAGTGGTGTGCCTTCTTCTTTCCACTCTTGATAGACTACCATGCGAGTTGGAAGGTAAAGTTTGTTTCAATGCAGAGAATGCATCACTGATATCCATCCACTTTCAAATAGGGCCGAACAGCTAAATATTATTTTTAAAAACATTCTTTTTCAGTTGCAATGCTGGCAATATTTGCAATCGTTTGCTTATATGGGATGCTGGCATCACTTGTCAACTGTATATTCTCCAAGACCCTAATACCAGTTGGACCCGCACTCTTAAAGGTATGTTTAACATCTATGAGTATGGATGATAAAGGTTACTATAAGCAATTCAATAATAACTGTTTGATTCTTTACTTTGCTTTGTCTTCTTAGAATAACAACAGTAACAAAAAAGCTGCTGCTACGGCACCATGCCCAGTTCGATCATCTCGTGGTACCAGTGGACTCCTAGAGATTAGCAAATTGCTGAAAAACAATGGAGTGTGCGGTATTCCAACAGATACTGTCTATGCTCTGGCCGCTTCATGTAAGAATCCAAGGGCAATCGAAAATATCTACAATATCAAAGTGAGTACTGAGATATTCTGAATTTGTATATGATATGCTCAAATATTATAAATAAATGAATGCTGCAGGGTGGCATGGTGGCATAGTCCATTTGTGCGCCTCACAGCGAGAAGGTCCTGGGAACAAGTCCTGAGCTTGGGCCTTTCTGTGTGGAGTTTGCATGTTCTTCCCATGTTTGTGTGGGTTTCCTCTGAGTACTCTGGTTTCCTCCCACAGTCCAAAGACATGCACATTTGGCTAACTGGCAGTTCTAAATTGCCCCTAGGTGTGAGTGTGAATGTGAATAGTTGTTTGAGTGTTGCCCTGCGATGATCTGGCAAGCTGTTCGTGGTGCACCCAGGCTTCGCCCAGTGTCAGCTAAGATAGGCTCTAGCCTCCCTGCAACCCTAATAAGATTATGAGGTTCAGCAAATGATGATGCTGATGATGATGATGATGAAGATGACTGTTGCACGTCATTTCTTGAAATTCCTCTCCTCAGGAACGCCCTGCAGAGAAACCCATTTGTGTCTGCATTTCTAGTCTGGAGCAGCTTGTTTCAGCCAAACCACCATTTAGTCCTTTGCTCTGGGAGTTCATGAGAAATGTTTATCCAGGAGGCATCAGCTGTATTGTACCAAAAGGAGACTGGCTTCTCAAACTTGGTAAGAGAGAAGTATTCAATGTTACTAAAATGTCCAGGCTTTTTTTTTTTTTTTTTTTTAAACCTTGCTTAATTCTAAGGAAATTGTTATTTAGGTGTGGGGGCTGCGTACGATCGAGTGGGAACCAAGGACAGCATAATGATCCGTGTCCCTGACCACACAGTCACTTCTCACTTGTGTGACATCACCGGACCTTTGGCTATCACGTCTGCAAACCCTAGTGGCGAACCTGACAGCACACACCATGACATGGTTATTAAGTAAGCTGCATTTTCATGTCTACTATACCCAATGGTTTAAATAGCAGTCATTAAGCTTTCATTAGCCCGATTTATAGCCACATTTGCGAACCTCTTATTTACTGATTCATTCATATAATATATAGTGTGCAGACTTGAATTAAATTTATAACCTTGCTAGCTTTAGGAATGGAAGATCCAACACACTCACTCACTCACTTTGCTGAACTGCTTAATCCTATTAGGATCACTGGGAGATCAGAGCCTATCTCAGCCAACACTGGGTGAAGGTAGGGTACACCCTGAACAGCTCACCAGACCATCACAGGGTAATACACACACGACCATTCACACTCATACTTAGGGGCAATTTCAACAGCCAATTATCCTAAAGTGCATGTCTTTGGATTGAGGGAGGAAACCAGACTACTCAGAGGAAACCCATGCAAGCACGGAGAGAACATGCAAACTCCACAAAGAAATGGCCGAGCCCTCAATTTAGTATTACTATGTTGGGAACTGGGCGGCATGGTGGCGTAATGGTTAGCACGTCCACCTCACAGGAAGAACGTCCTGGGTTTGGCAAGGACGTTTCTGTGTGGAGTTTGCAAGTTCTCCCCATGCTTGTGTGGGTTTCCTCCGGGTACTCTGGTTTCCTCCTACTGTCCGGAGACATGCACATTAGGCTAATCGGCTGTTCCATATTGCCCTTAGGTGTGAGGATATGAATGGTTTGGTGTTTGTGTTGCCCTGTGGTGGACTGACAAGCTGTTCAGGGTGTCAGTTAAGATAAGCTCTGGCGACCGTCGTAGGATTAAGCGGTTCGGCAGTTGAATAAATGAATGAATTAATAATTTATGTCATAAATATCAAAGAATTAATAAAGCACTTGTAACTGTCTCCCAGCCGCCTTGGACACAAGATTCAAGGAGTTCTGTGTGATGGGCATTCCAACGAGCTGGTAGCGTCAACTGTGGTCAGCTGCCTGAAAATTGATGAAGGTAATCTGAAACTTACTGTGTACCTAAAATATTTGTAAGCTTCCCTTTACAGCGTGCTTACAAGTACATTTTGGGTTTCAGGTACCATCAGTATTCTGCGTGAAGGCTGTGTCCCGGCAGCAAAGGTGCAGCAGATTTTTGAGAGGGTGAAGAACAGCATGTTATGAGATGAAGCTTAATGTCTAAACAAAAAGGAAATATTTTAAAATAAAAAAAACATACTTTCTTAAAGAGTGAATAGAATTATAAGTATAACCAAATGAAGAATTAAACATAAAGCCTTGAAATATTGTGAGATAAACACAGTCATGGATGAAGTGTATATGTGTCTATATCTGTTACAGAGTTTATTTATTGTTTTACGGTTTTGTGAAGGTGAAAAAGTCAGTTTGCTGTTACAGTATTATTTCTTCTGCTGTATTCAGCATCACTGCATAAATGAAGGACCATGGATAGTCATTAATAAACAAAGGCCATAAATTGTATGTTATATGTGAGTAGTATCTTCTTTTGTGTTTTTGTGATTGGTGACCTGAAGTATTAAAAGTTTGTTATTCTTTTTCACTGTATTTTATTAAAACCATGGAATTTGATTGTACAAAAGGATAAATAAAATATTTATACACAAATCACTAAAATGTCATTTTTTCAGTTATATTAAGCATCTTTTAAGTGTAAACTGTAGTTCCATTGTTGTAGTGGTTAGAGTGCTGGGCTCATGATCGAGAGATTGTGGGTTCGAATCCCCGTTACACCCCCACTGTGCCATGACCCCTGATCAAGGTCATAACCACAAATGTGCCTCTGTCCACCCAGCAGTATAAAATGGGTACCAGTGAAAAAACTATGAGTATAACCTGTGATGGACGCTTCACGTAACAAAATAAAGGGATGAGTTCGGGCCCGATGAGCTATTAGGCTCAGTTGTAAAAATCCCAACACACTTTACCCTGTACTGTAATATAGTTTGAAACCAACATTCTTTGTGCATTAACACATTGAATAATTAAACTTCATTATGACCTGCTAAATCAAGTACAAAGTGGCACGGTGGCATAGCAGTGAGCACATCCGCCTCACAGCAAGAAGGTCCTAGGCTCGCTCCCTGTGCTTGATGAGGGCATTTATCGACTGTATAGAATTTGAACGTTCTTCCTGTCCTTGTATGGGTTTCCTCTGGGTGCTCAGGTTTCGTCCCTCAGTTCAAAGACATGCACATTAGGCAAACTGGCTGATCCAAATTGTTCCTTGTTGTGAATGTGAATACTTGTGTGTGTTTTGGCACTGTGTTGGACTGGCAAGCTGTTCAGGGTGTACCCTGCCTTAACCAAGAGTGGGCTGAGATAGGCTCCAGCCTTCCTGTGATCCTAGTAGGATTAAGCGGGTCCACAAATTAATTAATTAATGTTTCAAGAATGCTGGCAAAAAAATATATATATATATTTATATATACAGCCATGCACAAAAGTCTTGGTCCACATGTGGACATTCATGTATAAAAGCCTATATCTCACCAACATTTTAACTGATTTGCCTTACGTTATGCTATGCATAATTATGCTGATTCTGTCTTACATTAATCCTACAAGTATACAGATTGTTTTGTGAAAGCAACAGGAAGTTGTAAATTTATGTATACTTTTTACAGCTAATTAAAGATGAACATATCAATTCTAGGCTGGACAAAAGACTTCTGGCAATCATGTAACATCAAATTATGGATCAAAGTATTAAAGCATCTTTCAGGCAATTTATCAAATATTTTTGCAAAAACTGTAGAAGCCTTCAAGATCTCCTAAAAGCAAATGAAAATAATTTGCAAGCAGTAGTAAGAAATTTCAGACACCCTTGGTACACATAGGTAAGCTCGGTCATGCAAGGAAAACTACTCACAAAACAACTGGCTGCAGAAAAGCTTTAGTTATCCTCCTGACGACTCCCTCAAAAGCTCCTTTAGGACTCATAGCTAGCAATGTCTGCTTCAGCATCAACTCTACATCATATTTCTTGCAGTGGTCACCATAAAACATACACCATAAACCACACAGGTCCTGAACAAGACACAGCTAGTGTGCTTAGCAAGGCCCGAACACGTGGAAACTGTTATTATTAGCAGAAACATGGGGAGAAAAATTATATTTGAGATGAATTATTAATATCATATCGCTATGCCACCAATGTTTCTACTGAGTTTCTACACAAGTGTGTTGGGCCTCAAGAATTTTTAGTAGCACTTACAAATTTTCATTATTTGTAATTTGAACATTTTGAAGGTGTCTGATTCTTTTAAAATGATAATTATTCATCGTGACAAGCACCTGGGAGTCTGGTACATCTTGGCCTTGTTTGCAGAGGAATTTTTCAATATGATGTTATATTTGCTACAATATTATATATTTAGTAACAAGGCCATTTGATTATTTTTCTGTAATAAATATAGTCTTGAAAGTGAAATTAAGTCTTTTCAACAAGACTTTTGTCCAGGCAAAAACGGGAATGTTTATATTTAAGAAGCTGTAAAGATTAGAAGAAATTTCTTTCC
>JBCNYH010000016.1:11639249-11657087 GCA_039654325.1 Tandanus tandanus | reverse complement strand
GCAAATTTGTTCGGCACAACACAGCAACCAGACTGCCATTCTGCTTGCTATGATGCTGGACAGGACAGGTTTAAAAAAAAAAAAAATAATAATAATAATAATAATAATTTGGCTTCCACATCAGATTGTATTATTGATGAGCATCGTAAAGGGGATGTTTTTATACTTTTATAAAGCCAAAAAACCCCCACCAATGATCATGAGATAAAAAGAACAGAATGGCATGAAAAACAAGGCTGGAGCTGATTTCTTCCTAAACAATACTGTAGATTCATACATCGTTTCAGGTAATTACACACGATGAGATTCTTTTAAAACTGATCTTCATTTTTATATTGATATTATTCATTATGGGGTGGCACTCGTAGCTAGAAGGTCGTGGGTTCAAGCCCCAGGCTTGGCAAGGGTGTTTCTGTGTAGAGTAAGTCACTGAAATATTAGGAAATGTGTTTGGATTCACTTGGTAAAATTATTAGCATATAACGTGAGATGGGTGACAAAAATTATTATAGTAATGCTGATTGTATTTGGGACAGCACGGTATTAATTTAAAGGAAAATTATTGCCTCTGCATTTAACACATCCAAAGTGAGCACACACACATAAACAGTGAGCACACACACACACACACACACACACACACACACACACACACTCGGAGCAGTGGGCTGCCACACACTGGGGTGCCCGGAAAGCAGTCGGGGGTTAGGTGCCTTGCTCAAGGGCACTTCAGCCATGAAGGTGGAGGAAGGGAAGGTGCAGCTCACCCCCCCACCACGAATTTGTCCTGGTGGTTCGGAAAGCAAACCAGTGAACTTTAGGTCTCAAACCCACTTCTATAACCATTAGGCCACAGCTGCCCACAAAGCTTCTGTCACATATATTGCACAACAAAGATATAAAAGGTCCACGTCAGAACACTGGGCAAATACCTAGGACAGTTGTGGTTAGGTTGTACAAAGCTAACATGCCATGTGATGGAAAATGCCATCATAGATAGATAGTTTTGAACATGTAATTTTTTTTTCCATTTTACAGGTAATTCTCAATGTCGGGTCCATTTCGTATATCTGTTCTGTGTTGCCCTATGACATCCCAAGGCTGTGTTGGCTTAGGAGCACTCAGAATCATACTGCTTTCTTACAATAGTCCTTTATTTGTCCTAATATGTAGACTTCAGCTCCACTTATACAGTTCTACCACATAAACTGGTTCAGAAGGCAACCTGGGACTAGGGAGCTCACTGTGCACCTGGATAGTGGACTTTCTTAGCAACAGACCTCAGAACGTCAGGATAGGAGACAGCATCTCCTTCACTCTCATCCTGAACACCGGAACACCACAGGGGGGTGTCCTCAGCCCCCTCCTCTTTTCCCTCTTCACACATGACTGTTCCTCCATTCACACCAGCAACACCATTGTCAAATTTGCTGACGACACCACCGTCATAGGTCTGATAACAGATAACAACGAGTCAGCCTACAGGAACGAGGTCCGGCATCTGTGGCGATGGGGCGACAACAATAACCTGGACCTTAACACATCCAAGCCAAAGGAGATGATAATGGACTTTAGGAGATCTAAACAAACTGAGCACTCTGCCCTCTATACTGATGGTGAGGAGGTAGAGAGGGTGGCGTGCTTCAAGTTTCTTGGAGTCCACTTCATCTGGACCACAAACATCTCTCACCAGGTGGGGACGGCACAGCAAAAGATGTACTTCCTCAGAAAGCTCCGACAAGCCCGCCTACCCCGACCCCTACTGACAAACTTTTACTGCTCCTTCATCGAGATCCTCTTGACCTACTGCTGTACAGTGTGGTTCAACAGCTGTACTGCAGAGGACAGGAAGGCCCTGCAGCAGGTGGTGAGGATGGCAGAGCAGGTAATTGGAACTACACTACCCCCCTCAGTGACATTTACACTGGCAGACTTCAGAGGAGAGCCAGTGGAATTATCAGGGACCCCACACACCTTGGACACCTCTTTTTCTCCCCTCTCCCCTTTGGAATAAGGTACCGGACACTAAAAACAAAAACTAACCGACTCAAGAACAGCTTTTACCTACAAGCTGTTAAACGTGCAACCCCACCACCACCACCGTCACACACGCTGACTGAATAACCATCATTCAGACCATCTTCCTGGACAGTGCAATATTACTCTTTAAGTGCAATACTCATGTTTAAGTGCAATACTCATGTTTAGAGCAGGTCTCGGACACCATATAACATTTTAGCATCATGCACCTTATGATTAAAAAGCTCTCACCCTGTGTATACCATGCACCTTTGACATATCATGCATCCTTCTGTGTACGTCTCTAAATGTGTGAATATGTAGATAAATGTATATGCTTGCATATACAGGATATATGTATTTATGTGTGCCTATATGTGTACATATAGGTATGTGTATATTTGTGTATGTAGGTATATGCACATATATAGTTTAGTGTAGTTACCTTAGTTGTCTTTTGTGTACCTTTTTATAATTGCTGCTAAACAGGGAGCTGCTAAACTGATTTTCATTGTCCATGCAACAGTTGACAATGAAGATTTCTTTATCTTTATCTTATATACCCACATACATTGTATGACATTTCATGTATTGTATGACCCTACATAGGAGGGACTCTATGTCTTGTCTGGCCTGGGAATGCTTTGGGATCCTCCAGGAGTAGCTACAGAGTGTCGGTAGGGAGAGGGTCGCCTGGGCTTCCCTCCTAGACCTGTTGCACCTCACAGAAACATACGCTCAGCTAAATTTATGTGAGAAAATGACAAACTTAGTAACAGTAGGCCTCTGAATGAGGAACTAAAAGTGGACGGAAGCATACATTGTCTGATCAAAGTACAGTATAAATGACATAAAATGCCAGCTGACACGACTGTACATTTACTTTTGATTCCATTGATGAAATTTTGATTATGTAATGCACCCTATTAGTTTTATTGTATAGCTACTGACAGATTTTTTTTTTCTACTCCTCATATCTAAAATCATATCCAGCCTTTGGTGAAAGTGAGATAAAGATATGACACATGATGGGAGATTAAATAATCACACCTCTAGAGAGAAATAATTAAATGCAAAGAGTTTGAAGCATAGTAATGAGCAGACCCTTTTAGTCCAGCTTGGGCTAAGACACTCAATGGAATCAATAACTGAGGAAGAATGATAATAAAAAAAGAAACCCTGCAGTGAAGCTGTCAGTATCTCAGACACTTTATGAACTGAGGTGGTCAGCCCCTCCCCACCCCCTCAGGGGTTTAGAGGAACCATAGAAACATTTCTGGACCGTTGAGTTCACAAGTATGGCTTCCCCTTTATATGTGGTTCTCTGTATCACATGTTTACTCAGTTTCCTTTCAATGCTCATAATTCTGTCTAAATATTATGTGTGTTTGTTTCAATGCATTAATCACATTTTCTGCTGCTGTTGTTTTGTAATGGAATGAGATTTGCCTGTCGGGAAACAATCTGACTTACAGCACTTTTGTAAACAGGATTGCTTTTTTTAAAAACTATTTTTATTGATTGATTTATTTATTTTATTTTAACATGAAAACAGAGAACTGAAACCAGTGATGCTAGTTCCACTTCAGTTTTTCCTCGGTTAAAATGCAGTGAACCGAAATGTTGTCACTGCAGCAATAGTATACTGGAGGGTTTGTCCATGATGAGTCAAAGCTCATGTGATCAGTGACTATACTGGTAGTGTATGGAATTATATGGTGATCTCACTAATTCAGGTTTTTAAGCTACACATTTTCGTCACATGCGTACATGACACATACATATTAAACCTCAAATTTCCATGAAGAGAGGGACTCAAGGTTCATGATGCTGAACAAGAGAGATAATGGGGTAAAATCTGATAAGCTTCCTTTTTTGGAGGGCAAAGTGAGGCACATGCTTGCTTGAGTTATTTATAAGTTTGGTGAGAATGGGCCTGGAGGTGGTTGAGCAGTTTTTGGAAAGTTGCAAATTCACCATGATAAAATTCTAATTCTTCTGAGTTGAAGCCATTTCCATACTAATTAACTAATCAGAATGAGATCATTGTGATTACTCACTCACTCACTCACTCACTCACTCACTCACTCATTAGCCAAGCCGCTTAATCCTACTAGGGTTGCAGGAAGACTGAAGCCTATCTCAGCCAACACTGGGTGATGGCAGGGTACACCCTGAACAGCTTGCCACACCATGGCAGGGAAACACTCTCACACACACACATATACAACCATTCACACTCACACCTAGGAGCAATTTGGAACAGCCAGTTAGCCTAGTGTGCATGTCTTTGGACTGTGGGAGAAAACCAGAGTACCCAGAGGAAACCCACACATGCACGGGGAGAAAATACAAACTCAAACCCAGAACCTTCTTTCCGTGAGGTGGATGAGCTAACCACTATGCTGCTGTGCCGCCATAATTTTGATTGTGCAACCACAATTCCAATAAAGTTGGGACACTGTGTGAAATGTACATAAAAACAGAGTGCAATGATTTGCAAATCTCATAAACGCATGTTTTATTCACAATACATATCAAATGTTGAAAGTGTGGTAGTTTATTACTTTATGAAAAATATAAATAAATAAATATAAAACTTCATTTTGAATTTGATGGCAGCAACACGTCTCAAAAAAGGTTGAGACGGAAACACAAAAGGCGGGAAAAGTAAGTAATATCATCGAAGGAATCCGAGAATCTGGAGTAATATCTGTGCGAAAGGGACAAGGTCCAAAATTAATAGTAGATGCCCATGATCTTCTGTATCTCAAGTGGCACTGCATCAAAAAACAGGTACGATTCTCTCATGGAAGTCACTACACGGGCTCAGGAACACTTCCAGATATCACTGTCTGTGAACATAATTCACGGTGCCACCCACAAATGCAGGTTAAAGCTCCAACATCTCACTGATCACTCATTTGACGAACCACTTGATCCTATTAGAGACGTAGGGAGGCTGTTCTCGAAGCCCTATTTCCCGGGAGAAGGCGGGGAACACCCTGAACAGCTCGCCAGACCATTGCAGACCATCCATATAGGTGCAATTTGGAACTATGGGAGGAACATTAACATGCATGTCTTTGGACTATGGGAGGAAACCTGTGTATGCCGAGCTTCAAGTTTCAAGTTTCAAGTTTATTTGTCATATACAGGTAAACATTACTACCGGCAATGAAATTCTTGGACTCAGAGGGAACCCATGCAAACACGAGGAGAACATGTAAACTCTACACAGAAAAGTCTGAGTCGAGCCTGGGACTTAAACCCAGGACCTTCTAGCTGTGACTAACCACTATGCTACTGTGCCATTCTAGAATGATTATTATATATTATATTATATAAATGAATGCAATAATATATCATATTATATTATATTAAATTGTGATCTTTGCTGAATTGGACTGTAGCTTATTTCTATCATCTACAGTTTCCTGAGAGAAACAGTGCAAAAAGGCTGAATATGACTTTTCGGCATCAGTCCAAATTCTGTTTCAATGAGTAGTCCATCAACTTTAGCTACATTTCTACACCCATATGCCATTAGAATCCTGCCCCTGCTTCATTGCAAAGGCATAACCAAGAGTGAGTCCTGTGCTGTCTTCTTCTGTCTGGCTTGTCTGTGAAGCCATAATGTGTGATTAACCTTTTCTCTCAGCTAAGTGAACCAGCAGGAACTATAATACTTCACTTTACACCAGCGCACCTTTGTAACCGGAGGTATGAACAAGCTACACACTTCTTCAGTGTTCAAAAGGTCATTCTGGGGTTTTTTTGTTTTGTTTTTCTTTTATTGTAGGCAACCGAAGTCATTTCATTACAAATGCTTCCAGACATTCATTGTATTAAAATTAATTTGATGTTTTAAAATTTAAATAATGTCTCTCTACCTTGGTGAGTTCAGATTATGTCACGTTCTGTTATGTTCGATCTTCACGCAAGGTCCTAGAACATTCTAGGCGTCTGTAGCTCAGTGGATAGAGAAGCAGGCTTAGGTCTGAAAGGTCATTAGTTCGATTCCTGAACCTGCAGGGAAAAAATGTGTGGTGGTGGTGGGGGAGGGAGCAGCACCCTCCACTTCCTCCATATTGATGGCTGAAGTTCCCTTTAGCAAGGCACCTAACCGCCAACTGCTCTCTGGCATCTCAGTGTGACTGCTCACTGTGCCAAGTGTGTGTGCTCACTTTGGATGGGTTAAACACAGAGCCTAATTTTCTTTGTGGGATTAATACAGCATATATACATATATCTTCTATCATTCATCAAAAACACCCTAGAAATATCATGAGTTTGTCTTTAGGGCAGTGATGGATGAGTAGGTGAGGCTCTGGATTAGGGTGGGGGTTCAAACCCCAGTCCCACCAATCTGCCACTGCTAGGCCCTTGAGCAAGGACCTTAACCCATCTGCTCAGTTGTATTAATTAGATTAAAATGTAAGTCACTCTGGAGAAGGGGGCCTGCCAAATGCTGTCAATGTAAATCTTTATCCATGACAATAAAGTGTTAAAAATGTAACTAATGTAAATTGAAATGTTTGGATTTTGATTCAGATTAACTAATTGTATTTTAGTTTACAGCTCAACATGATACCAATTTGATGACCCCTCTCCATTGCTAAAATAGATCATGCCAGTGAGCCTGCATTAATTTGCACGACCAAGTCACACAAGTGACATGGGTCAGTGCACGGTTTGAAGGTGACTTGAGGCATTTTTCCTGCATGATATTAATAAAAGAGATTTAAACAGGTGTTTCATGGAGTACATCAAAAGGTATGACTAGACGTTGCTGTTATGGTCTTTGCAGTGTTGTATTGTAGTCATAGTCAATATGCAAACTGTGATCACATGGAAGGAGTGGGCTGGTTGACTTTTTCAAAGCCAAAGATGGGACATGGTGAGAGCATGCAATCACAAAGACTTCCCTGTCAATAAAGTGAAAAATATGGACTTATGTTTGCACTAAACTCTTTGTTGGAGGAAATAGATGAACCCGCAAACATCCCGATTCAGTGCCAGCAAATGACGAATCATTCCAGGTACATAAAAAGATACCTGTTCTGCCAGCAGCTGTAAATGTACTTTTAGTGGAGCCCCTGAGCCCCTAAGCATGGAACATGACTTGGATGGATGTTCCATGTCCATACCCCAACAGGAAACCCAATAATGCTGCCACATCACCAATATTATATAATATAAAATAATATAAACAGATTTATTATTAATAATGAAATTGAAACTCAAAAAATAGAGGCTTATGAACCACCTTCCCGACTCGCACAGAATAAAAACACACAATTTAACTCTTAAGGGGAGCATGGAACATGAACTTGTAAAACAGATGATCAAACAAACAAGACAGGTGATGCAAATGAACACGTAAATCACAGAGTGAAAGGTGGTGAAAAGAAAACTCAGTGTTAAACTTTCCTTCTTTTACTTCAGACCATGGTTGGGAAACGCAGGGGAGATTTGTTCATTTATTTACTCCAGGGGTGAAGTTGATTCAACCCTTAAAGGAGCCATGCTACTCTTATAACACCAGCCTTAGACAACATTCAATACAGATATCTACCAGGAGTTATGCTTTTAGGCAGTGCATAAATCTATATATTAGCATGCTTCAAAAATGACATAATATGCTACGGTGGCGTCATTGGAAACACTGCCGACATCAGTTTCTGTTTTTACAGTTTTTATTTTTATTTTTTATATATGAAGAAATTTGCACCAGGCTTACTTCATGTGATAAGACTTTTATGTTATTATGAGTATAATAGTTTCAGTATTAAAACAATGCATATGTTGTAGGATTTCTAATGAGACAACATATGTATTACATAATACGCACTAGCGAACATGCATATGGACAACTTACCGCTTCAGAAGTGTTGCCCTGTTTCCAGTTGCTGGCAATCCACAGCACTGCAACTACCTTCTTAGCTGACACACTGAGTGCTGAGAGAGCTTGCTCTGTAAGCTTCACCTTAGAAAACATACTTATATTCCCCATCGTAAACACAGAAGAGTACTGGTTGGTCACCTAATATTTGTAATACCCTGTATCAAATGATATGCAACCGTAGTAATCTAGACATAAGCACTGATGCGTGCTATTGTTTTGGTCTGTGATGTAATAGGTCAACCGGAAAAAGCCTGATACTCAGGCAATAAGTTGATCCCCCTTGCATGTTTGAATATGCAAGACTTAACTGTGCATGTACTGAATGACTAAGTTTTATTATGGGCGTGTGATCGTTGTATATATCTGATTATGAGTGATGGCCTTTTTTCTGTAGTTGTACTCTGAAATATATTCAGATAGAGAAAAGTTAATCATTTTCACTGTCATGCAGAGACATGCTTTTATGTTAGAGGAAAAAAAATATGCATAAAAATTACAGGGTATGCATGAAAACACTTGATAAATGATTACAATTATGCTTATTAGCTCTGTGGCTGATTGCTACATTTCTAATTATGTTGATTATGCAGGTTTTAATAATATCTTCCTTGGAAATAGATTCACTGTAGAAGAAACAACAATACTTGATATATAATAATCATAAAGTCATAAATTGTTGGAATAACCTTTAAAAAAACAAAGAAAGACGTATCGATGTAAGTGATTTGATGAGGTAAATTTCCATCAGTCTATAGCTTCATACCAACTGACTACATTTAGGCTCCAGCGGATCGGCAAATGAGTAAAAATGAGTGCGTGAGTGAGAATACCCTATCTCAGTTGACGGTGGGATACACCCTGAAAAACTACACAGGGCCAACACACACATTGCACAACCATTAACACTCACATCCACATGTAATGCAATTTGGAACAGCCAGTTAGCCTCATATGCATGTCTTTGGACTATGGGAGGAAACTAAAGTACTAGAGGAAACCCACACATGCACAGGAAGAACATGCAAATTCTGTATAGAAACACCCTCACCAAGGTGCTTTTGGGGCAGCCGTGGCCTAATGGTTACAGCAGTGTGTTTGGGATCTAAATGTCGCTGGTTCGATACCGAACCATCAGGGAAAAAAATGGGGGGGCGGCTCCCCTTCCCCTTTCCCCTTTCCCTTCCCCTTCCCCTTCCCCACCTTCATGGCTGAAATGTTTTTGAGCAAGGCATCTAACCCCCAACTGCTCTCCGGGCGCCCCAGTGTGTGTCGCAGCCCACTGCTCCGAGTGTATATGTGCTCACTTTGGATGGGTTAAATGCAGAGGCAATACATTTTATTGCAGGATTAATACAGTATAGCACAAAAAAAGCCCAGGACATGAACCCCTAACTTTCTGGCTATGAGGTGGACATGCTAACCACTACACCACTGTGCCACCTGCAGTTAGGGTACCAACCTTATGAAATCTTTTAAATGTGAGGTTAAGGACTGATAAGGTCATTTAAAGCCATTTGAGCAGTAAGACATTTGTTTTTATACTGAGTGATAAATTAACTTCAATATGCATTTTACAAGACAGGTTTAGTAGCTTGGCTGTTATCTGCTGCTAAGAAGATGATATTTATAGTGGTTTTTTTTTTTTTTTTACTCTATTTTTTTCCTTCCTGTTGTAAAAGTTGGCAGAAGTTACTGTTTTCATTTTTACATTTCCAACATACTGTACCACACTTATCTTGTAGCCTGTCATTTAATAGCATCTTTCATCATTCTTATAGGTCATATAACTACATAGCCAAATCATGACTGTTGTATAGTTGCTATAGTAGTTATTCGGCTCAGGGTTGCTAGATGTCACTGAATAGTCCCAGAAATTAAACATCTTATCAGGAGGACTCTTCAGCCACATCCACCAAGCCTGAAGTGGATGCTATAGCATATAATACGATGTGACGTCTGTTGGGCTTTTTACACCAAAGCTTACTGGCTCATCAGGCCGGCGCTTATTGCGGTTTCTGTAGCATGAAGCAACTAGTTCAACTCCTAATGGATGGGACCCTATTCCATCACAGGTTAACTTCTCAGTATTTCTACTGTTACCCATTTATACTGCTGGGTGGGCAGAGGCACACTTGTTGTTAAGACCTTTTCTAGGGGTCTTCACACAGTGGGGATCTGATGGGGATTCAAACTCATGACCTCTCGATCATGAGCCCAGCACCATAGCCACTACACCACTGACCCCATATATACTACAAGGAAACACAAGAAAAGCAAACTAAAATAAGTTTTTATGTTTTTTTTTCTTCTTCATCTTAAAGAAGTACAGTGACCACGTGTGCTCCTTTATGTCAGACTTAGGCATGGAGGATGGAAGTAAACTGTCTGAAGAATCATCTGTGCAGACCAGTCCTTGCTCCATGGTTGTTTATGGCCACCGAAACAGCTCCAGTTTTCTTTGTCAAGCTCAAAATGCTGACAAGGGTTCGTGAAGAACTTTCTGCTCGTTTTCACGACCCATCCAGCCCATGTAAAGCTGAAAAGATAGGATGTTTGTTGTAGTTTAGAAGGAGTTTGCTGATCATTTCATTGGTTTCATACAAACTTTTCTCAGATTTGTACAAGTTTTTCTTTGGTCAGGAGATTTTTATTGAGTGTTGGCTGATTTTTAATTAATTATTATTATTTTTTTTACATCTCTGCTATCCTGGTAACTTTCAAACTCCAAAACACACAATGCCAGAAACTGGTCCACCCCAAGGATCAGGTTCCCCAGCAAAAACAGAGCAATATAATGTATGCTGTTAAGTGTTGAACATATTGCTGTGAATTATACATTTGGGAAACCAAAAATCCACTGGCAAAGAGGATGAGCACTGGCACAACACAGGCAAAGCTACCTCATTAAGCCAGGACTCGTAGTGTATATGCAACATCTCTTTCACGGATGAAGAGAGCCCATCCTGCATAGGGAGGGCCGCTGGTTTGACCGGGAAGTCAGCAAGGCCATTTATGTGAAAAGTAAACAGCCATCTCTTATTTGAGGGTGTGTGTGTGTGTGTGTGTGTGTGTGTGTGTGTGTCTAAGATTACATATTTTACTGTCTTAGAATGCTGTGTTTATAGCTATTTCACAATTTTCTATTAATAGTACAAATGGCCAGTGTGATTAACGGTCATGACAAATTGCATATCAATGATCATAAAACTGATCTCCATTTTACACTCATTGTTATGCAATGGAATGGGTTTCGATCAGTATGCAAATGTATTGTTCATAAGGTTGGGGGAAACCTGCAGTCAGCTGAGACTGATGAAGTCACTCGGATGAAATGTTTCTCCCATTGAAAACTTTGTGTCCATATGAGCTGATTGAAACATTATGGGATGTCTAACACATTGCTCCAAAATATCTCATAGGTTTTCAGTTGGGTTAGAAATATAGCACATGGTTTTTATCATTGTTATCCTCATTAAGGATAGCAACCGTGGCCTAATGGTTAGAGAAGCGGGTTTGGGACCAAAAGATTGCGGGTTCGATTCCCGGACCAGCAGGAAAAATTGTGTGGCGGCGGGGTGAGTGAGCAGCTCCTTCTCTTTCTCCACCTTCATTGCTGAAGTGCCCTTGAGCAAGGCGCCTAACTCCCAACTGCTCTGTGTGGCAGCCTGCTGTGCCGAGTGTGTGTGCTCACTGTTTACGTACGTGTGTGTGTGCTGACTTTGGATGGGGGTTTGGTGGGATGGGGGGTGTATGGTCACACTGGAAGAGACCACTCCAATCAGGAAAGAAAACTTTCATCATATGATAAAGATGCTTATTAAGATTAACTTAGTATTGATTTGTACTGGCACTTTCCTGTAAGCAGAAAAGAGGTTCCAAACAATGCCAGCAAAATAAATTAGTTAAGATGTCAGGATATCTGAGCTGAATCTCAAGACATACTGGTCCATGCAGTACGAAAGCAACTTTATGCACTCAAGTTGTTCTACAAAAATAACAGTTAAAGAAAAATAAAATTAATGTTTTATTCATTCATTCATTTGCCAAACCACTTTATCCTACTAGAGCCACAGGGAGGTTGGAACATATTGCAGGCGACTCTGGAACAGGTTGCCAGTCCACTGCTGAGCCAACACAAACACAACCATTCACACTCACACTCCTACAGAGGGACAATTTGGAACTGTCAGTTAGCCTAATGTGCATGTCTTGGAACTGTGGGAGGAAACTGGAATACCCAGGGAAACCCAAGGGGAATATATAAGCGACCACCACAAAGAAAAAAAAAAAAAAAAAAAATTAAATCCTTCCTCACCAAGACCAGGACTTGGGCTAAAATCCCATCAAGGACTGATTAACAATTTCCCAGAAACATTTAGTCACATTACAATCACAACGTGGCCTGAAAGAAAAGGTTCACATAATTTTGCGATGCCATCCCTCTCTCTCTATCACACACACACACACACACACACACACACACACACACACACACACACACACACACACACAGTGATGAGTAAAAGGTCAGCACTGTGTCAGCGTACTTCAGTAAAGGCTATGGGTAATTTTGCTTTACAACTGACTGCACTTCTCTTCTAGTTCACTGCCTTCTTACCGCCCTCATCTCTCTCCATCCTGACCCTGTCACACTCCAGCTCATACAGAATGATAACTTGGCCCCTCTATCATTTACTGGATAAACAGAACAGCGTTAAAAAGCCTTATAAACTCTTTCTCTCATTGCCATATCTATCACTGTCACTCTTTCACTTGCCCTCTCATCACCACCCCAAAGTCACCAAAGCACATGTGGGTGGACTGGTTTTGACAAATTGCCCCAAGGTTAGCCTGAATGTGTAATGATATGTGCGTGATGTGCTGAGATGAACGTTGTGGAACCATCTTTTGCTTTGATTCGTCTGAAAGATTTGCAGTAATCACACCAAAAGGTTTTAAATCTGCGCTAATAAGATAATGAGTTAAAACTGCTAGCCTATCAGTAATCACAAAATAAAAATCATCCATGCTTTCTGCAATCTTTCATTGTACTGGAAATCTTATGCTTAACAGACGTGCTACCAGAAGAGCGCTGGATCATAATAGCAATGCTAACAAGTTTCAGTGGAATCTATTAAATTCTAACCCTCCACTGAAAATATTTTTTTTCCTCCGAAAAGGCTCCCCAAGTGTGCCCATGACCCCATGTGTTTGTCTGGTTATCAAACATGCATAACATGCTTTATAAATGCATCACCCCACAAGTCCCAACAAGCAAGTTTGTAGTAGATTACATCCGACATGTTCAGAGTAATTTCTTTTATATCACCATGAAATATAGTAACGTATCTTCGATTCATGTTTACTTTTGAATACTTTAGCAGTCAAATCACATGCCGTGAATCATTCCATGAAAAGAAATGTTTATTTAGAAAAAAACGTATGACGTTTTCACTGCTCGCATCGTCCATATCTGTGATGATGATCCCCATTTTAGTTTGACAGTAGTCTCACTCTCACCTCCAGATGGTGTATGTGCTATGTTCCCATTCTCCAGATCACTGTGCCCGGAGCAGGTGTCATTAACACTTGCATACAGGAGTAAGCAAATGGTTTCAGAAAGTCATCATGACTGATTCCATTTTATTTCCAAGAGACAACACTGTATTTCATCCTTATTTAATATGCATGGAAAGTAATTGGGCTCCTTTAAAGTTAAAGGCTATAATTAAGGGTTTTATTAAATTCAGAGTTTTGAATTAAAACAATAATAGACATTTAACCCATTTGTTTTATGAATAAATGTAAAAGGAAGTCTTTTCTAAGATTCCACTTTTAAAAAGTTCAGATTCAAAAACCCAGTTAGTCCACCTGACCTCTTTTGTTTCAAAAGAATGAAATGTACCTGGCGGTTAGGGTAAACCTCAATTATTTCTTTGTTTTTGTTATAGGATGGTTAGGGGCACTGAACAAAATATCAGATAGTTCAAATATAAATCTTAATTCATAAAATAATTACCAATTACCAGTAATTACCAAATTTTGTTTGTTTTTCTGTAGAACATGGTAAGTCCACCTTTCATTTGTTTGCAAAACTCAGTAAGTCTATCTCTTGAGGTTAGTCTTTCTAAAATGTTCCTGAATCAATGAATCACAGCCTACAAGTGAATACTGATTTAAAAATGTACAAAAAAAAAAAAAAAAGAAAAAAAAGGAATGCAGCCATGAACACTAAACTAAATTCATTCAATGATTCATTTTCCAATTAGGTTCACGGGGAGGCTGACACCTATCTCAGCCAACTCTGGGCGAAGGCAGGCACATCTAGGGGTGATTTCGAACAGACAATTAGCCTACCGTGCATGTTTTTGACTGTGGAGAGAAACTGGAGTACCAGGAGGAAACAGATTGAAGCACGGGGAAAACATGCAAATTGCACATGGACACGCCCTCGTTATCTATTTGCCAAACTGTTTATTCATACTAGGATCACAGGGAGGCTGGAGTCTTTGGGCAAAGGTGGGGTACACCCTGAACAGCTCACCAGTCCACTGCATGGCCAACTTACACACACAACCATTCACACTCACACAAGCACGGGGAGAACATGCAAAGTCACACAGAGACACCCAAGCCCGGGAAATGAACCCAGACCTTCTTGCTGTGAGGTGGACGTGTCAACCACTGTGCCACCGTGCTGCCCTCTAAACTAAACTAATTAACTTAATTAATTAATTAAATAGATTAGCCAAGACTGCTGTCCCCCCAGTGCAGCTAACTGGGTTATCAAAGGCCAGCCATGTCTTTCACTGTCTGTGGTGAGAGGCATGTAAAAGAACCATTGCTATCATTCGTAGAGTAGGCAATTGGGTTGCCATCAGTGTGTTTCTGTCTGGCGATGGCCTGTTGAGCTATCCATGATATACTCTGCCCTTGCCCAGAGTCTTCTGAGATGGGCGCCAGCCTCCCCGCGACCCTAATTAGGATTAAACAGTTCAGAAAATGGTTGGATGGATGGATTAGCCTAGGTAAAACTTTGATTTTAGAGTGCTAACATAGCAAATATGGGTGCATCCATCTTGTGCGTCATGTGACCCGAGGCATGCCTGTGATTGTCCGTCTGCGGACTACATGGTTTTGCATACAAATGCTGATGGGGCTTACGAGCTTCTGCAGAGAAACTGCATCTTGGTTTGGATTTACTATACCAACTTCATACTATAGTCTTCATCGGCTACTGGGTATCGTAGACTTTCGTGTGCAATAGTTATCTCATTTTTCAGGGATTTGGCATTTACAGGGTTTTGCATCTGAACTCCTCATTTGTAACTTTTTCCCTCAGCTAAATTATGCACGACAGCAGACTAGTTGTTCTTTACTGCATAGTTTTTTACATAGTTGTTTTTTACTGGGCTGATCTTAAATTAAGTGAAGCTGAAAAGAATCTAAAAATAGAATCACAATTCCAGAATAACTGAAATAGCAAAGAGCATCAAACTGATACACAAGACCACTGTGTTCTGCTTGTAAATTCACATAAAATAAATTACAATTCCACCAAGACTATTGCTTAAGTCAGCTTGGGAGCCCAGTTTCCCAACCTACCTTTAATTGCCTCCTTCCACTTTGATAACTGTGTCTGAGAGAAACACACACGAAACCACATTCCTAATTGAAGCTTGTTGCAGTGAGACCTCGGGGCTCTGCTGTCTGCTCAAGTTCCTGTTTGCCCTGCGGCAGTAAATCCCAGAGCTGCTACACTGCTCCTTAACTGAGAATGCTATGGGTTTGCACAGCCAAAATTGTTTGCAATTTTCCCATGCCATGCATTTATGGTTATCCTTTTAATACTGTAGTAGGAAAACCAATTCTAAACTTTTTGATCAAGTCACAAAAACTTGTTAAAAGAGCATCTGCAAGAATCTATATCTCTATTATCAAACCTCAGTCAAATGTGTTGCATTTAAATGCTCTGATAATTAAAAATAGTCATTAAAAAATAGGAAAGTAGTAAGCAATATTTCGTCTGTCTCATAGGCCAACAAAGTCCAAAAGTCAGTGAAATAAGGTCCATAAATTAGTATAACCCTTCACATAATGACACTTTGGCATTTTCTACTGTGAAAACTGTACATATAGGTTTCTATTGTGGATACATCTAAAGCAAAACTTAATTTAAAGGATTTTAAAATCTGATGGTCAGAAAAGTGAAAGTATAGTTGAATATTGAATATAGATTCACTTTAAATTCCACTTAAATTCACCCAAAGTATCTCTGCATTTATTACCAAATCTACATATCCAGTGGAAAACCAATACTTAAATATTATCTAATTGGTTTTTAAAGCGAATTGTGTTCACTTTGTTTATCAGTGTCATTCATGTCTTTCTCATTACAGGAGGTAAAACTCACTCACCACAGTAGAGCACAATTTAATGTATCAATAATAATAATAATAATAATAATAATAATACATTTAAATATAATAAGGGTATACATAAAGCGTCTTCACCCTGGCTTTTTTACTTTGTATCAAATATATGTGTACGATATGACACAAGCCAAGTTTTTTAATAGCTGAACATTTTGGCTTCACAAAACATACAGTACTTCAAACAAATAAAATATATATTTTTTATTAATAAATGTTTTCCCCCAGATTAATAGAGGAAAAATTATGGAATGATTTAGTGTTAAGGGGAAAAAACAAGTGAAAAAAAATAAATAAATAAAAAATATTTATTGCAGAACTACTAGTTAGCTATTAGTCTTATATAATACCAGTGCATGATATAACTAGAAGCGCAGGGTCGGAGTGCTGTTTTTTCTTTAGCCAGTCAGGATCTACAGAGAGAAATAAACAAGAATAATCTATAAAAGTACAAGGATGTAATATGAGAATATGAGAATGAATATTCTTCAATAACATACTTCTATATTTGCATTTAATTTTCTAATAAAATTTTAATAAATTAAATGTCTTAATCCACTTTAGTATTTAGTATTTAGTAGTTTAGGGCAGCACAGTTAAGAACGCTATTGTTTTACTTCACAGACAGAGGAACTATAATTAATTGTGCCCCTCCCTACATACCTGTACTCAGTGAATGCCAAAAATCTTTTTTTTTTTAATGCAAAACAAAACCCTATAGTGAAAAACAAGATTGTGGTGTGATGTCAGATTAAAAAAAATATTTGAGATATATGTCCTCCCTCTGTCCTCATATGGGGAAATGACTCCTCTCCAGGAAAAGCAGATGGGGGATTTAAATCATGGCCTACTAATTGGCTGGGGAAAATAGGAGATCTTTACAACCTGTAAAAGGTGCTGATGACATTTAAAGAAATAATTGGTACATTTAATATACCCCGTAATCATTTAAATACCTGCAGATAAGAAGCTTCATTAGAACACAACAAAATCAAATGTCATGCATCCCTTCAGTGTCTATATTAGAAAAAAAAAATAATGACCATGAATTGTTTAGGGAGGGGTTTAATTTCCAAAATATATAAGTGTCTTGTAGATGGATGTACAGAGACATCTGTGGAGAGGCTGGAGGCATGGAGAGAGGACCTACATGAAGACATCTCAGAAGAAGAGTGGGAGGAGGCGTGTACTAAAGCAGTGATTTTCAACCACTGTGCCGCGGCACACTAGTGTGCCGTGAGAGATCATCAAGTGTACCGTGGGAAATTATCCAATTACCGTTGGCCATTGTCGAGTGTCTGTGCTGTAGTGATTGGCAGAGTAATGTAATACTCTTCCATGTCAGAAAGTGGCAGTAGGGAGCTTAATTGCCTTAATTATTCTTAGGGACAAGAGAATTAGTGATGCATGCAGGTTTTTAAAAAGAAAAAAAATGCAAACTCCGAACTGGGCCCTGGACAAAATTCTGACCCAGATGAG
>JBCNYH010000016.1:11555342-11567146 GCA_039654325.1 Tandanus tandanus | reverse complement strand
GCTCAATTCTCCAGAGTCATTGGTTATAGAGCTCAAAGCTGCTGATTCATCTGTTTGTTTGTTTGTGTTTTGTGTGTGTGTGTGTGTGTGTGTGTGTGTGTGTGTGTGTGTGTGTGTGTGTGTGTGTGTGTGTCACACTTGTGAGCTTGCTAGCAAACTTGGCATACCCCTACACTAAACCAACATTTGGCCAGCTTACATCACTTCAGCCTCACTACTGATGCTATGAATGCAATGAGAAAAAAAACCTGGAAGATATGTAGTTCTCAGGGGAGCTCATCAGTGAGTAGTTCCTCTCAATGAGTCTCTAGAACTGTTTTGTCTGAAACAATTTTTGTCAGAATTTGAACTTGTAAACTCCTGTAGATACGGTGAACTCTTTTCTGTTGCACGATTCTGAAGCCCAACCCTTTGCTATCAAAATACCCACTTTGCTATCAAAATACCCACTTTTGCCCAGAGTCATCCGAGATGGGCGCCAGCCTCCCCGCGACCCTAATTAGGATTAAGTGGATTAGAGAATGAATGAATGAGTTAACAACTGATGCATCAGTATTTATTTACCATCCAATATTTGAATCACTTTATATAATAAAACAATTTGAATAGCAAGCTTATCAGATTTCAGATTTTTATTGTTTTTAAATCAGCCACAGATACATTTCTGGCTAACTCATTGTGTGTTCTTGCAGAGAATAAAAATGTATAAAGGTCAGGTGACTCTAGAACATTTGCTCCCATGTGTAAATTAATTAGTGCAATAATCTGTGTTATTTGTATTGATTTCTTTACTGGTTCATTCCAACACATACAGAGACAAAAATAAATGAACACACGACACAGCAGGATGCTCTTTGATAGAGTTAGTGTGCATTGGGTCTATGTAATGCATGACTAGGAAATGCTACATGAAATGCCTTTGGCTAAGATTCATGTACTGTTAACAGTGTGTCAGGAAAGCTGGTTATCAGGATATAATTAAAGTAGATTCACTATCTTGTTATACGTTTTATATATATTATTATATATTTTATTATTTTTTAAAGATTTTTAATAGATGTAAATTTTGAATGCAAGTAAATTTAAGTGTTGATAGCAGTCAAACAAGCCTCAAGCCTGACAGTTTGGTCAATGATTAAAGATTTACATTTACCCCACATCCACTGCTTTAGCTACTTTTCCAGATACAGGTAGAGTACTGGATACATTTATTTACATTATTGTGTCACACCATGCTGGGACTTTTGATTAGCTGGCCTTCTTCCATTACCACCCCCACCTCTACCCCAACGTACAGCCATTGTCCCAGCACACTCAGCAGTGTCTGCAGCCTCTCAAAAGACTTTAGAAAAGTCACCAGTCAGAGCAAAGTAGGCACAGGGAGCAGAAAGACCATAAATGAGAGACGGAAGCCAAACAGGCCATCCAGCACGCACACTCAAAATCAGCATTTCAGGGGCAGGTGGGGAAGTAGCTTCCTGAAGAACCATGGGTTTTTTGATTAGGAATCGTACTTTGTGAACCACTGGTATCTTAAATAAAAATAAACATCTGGAAATTGGTATAATATCTGACCTTTTATTTAAAACAATGGAATAAATCAACTTAAGTTAGGGTTCCATGGTGGTGTAGTGCTTAGCACGTCCTCCTCACAGCAATAATATCCTGGGTTCAAGTCACGGGCTTGGTGAGGGCGTTTCTGTGTGAAGTTCTCCCTGTGCCTCCATAGGTTTCCTCCAGCCACTCCGGTTTCCTCCCACAGTCCAAAGACATGCACATTCAGCTAACTGGCTGTTCCAGATTGCCCCTAGGTGTGGATTTGAGTGTGAAAGGTTGTGTGTGTGTGTTGGCCCTGCGATGATCTGGTGAGCTGTCCCTGACTTCACCCAGTGTCAGCTGAGATAGGCTCCAGCCTCACTGGGACCCTAATAACCCTTCTGAGTGACTGATCCCAAAGAAATGAGAAAGTATTTTAACAATATAAACACATGGTCTAAAATGCACAGCAAGGGTGCATAGGTCATTTTCAAATTTATTGTTGCAATTTTGACAGCTGAAAAAATAGTCACTGTCCAATGTGCATGAATTGTTGTACGTAGTCTCTTAATTAATCACAGGTGTGTTTTGGGCATAACATGCAATATACCATCTTTATCATCTCTTATTCCCTTTAAAATATTAATGCTGAAATTATCAGGAATTAATGAATGCTTTTTTTGCAGAAGAAACAGATCTTCATGTGGCTGTAGTTGAAAGCACATGAGCAGATGATATACAGCAGCAGCAAGATTCCACCAAATCTCCATCATAACTGTGTTTCTTCATTAGTACAATCAACTTGTACTTGTAATTGTAGCGTGTTTCTGCCCTGCGATGTCCTGGCGAGCTGTCCAGGGTGTTCTCCACCCTCGCCCAGAGTCAGCTGAGATGGGCGCCAGCCTCCCCACGACCTTAATTAGGATTAAGTGATTCAGAAAATGAATAAATGAATGAATAGTACTATTTTTCAATTTGATCCAAGTGCCTGTGTGGGTTTCCTCTGGGTACTCCGGTTTCCTCCCACAGTTCAAAGACATGCACATTAGGCTAATTGCTTGTTCTAAATTGTCCTTAGCTGTGAGTGTGAATGTGAATGGTTGTGTGTGTTGGCCTGTGATGGTCGGGCGAGCTTGTTGAGGGTGTACCCCACCTTTGCCCTGTTTTGGCTAAGAAAGGCACCAGCCTCCCCGGGACCCTACTAGGATTTAGCGGTTCAGCAGATGAGTGGGAGTGAGATGAGTATAACCACCCTAACCAATAACTCCAAAAAATCAGATATGAATCTGATAATGAGTCTAGTAACTGAGATGTGTGAAAAAGCAACTCTCTTTCCAGATGGTGGCACTATACTAGAGAGCCTCACTGTGGATATTGTTTTAAACATCATAACTAATAACTGCAGCAAATCTGACATGAATCCAATGAGTTATCGAGAAGTAATATATCTGAGATGGGTGGAAAAAACATTCTTTCTGTTACCAGATGGTGGTGCTATACCAGAGATTCGATCTGGGGATGTGGAAATCATCAGGACCATCACACCCAATAACATATTTAGCTTGAGGCATATCCCTCACTTTCTCACTCATTTACTGAACCGCTTAATCCTAATTTGTACCAGGAGTACCCGTTGGAAACCCACGTAGGCACAGGAAGAACACGCAAACTTCACACAGAAATGTCCTCGCCAAGCCCCAGGTATTTGAACCTAGGACCTTCTAGCTGTGAGGTGGATGTGCTAACCACTATGCCACTCTGCTGCCCGAGCCATATCAGAATGTATGGAAAAGTTAGGAGACATTTTCGTATTTATGTGGCGAGGTATGCACATTTATTGTCGCCTTTTGAAGTTTGTGCTAGGGATCAAAAGTTTAACACACACTTCACAATTTAACATCAGAAGCATCTTTACATCCTCGAGTCCCAAAGTGTGATCCCAAGGTGTGTTAGGCTAATTGGTTGTTCCAAATTGCCCCTAGGTGTGGATGTATGTGTGAATAGTTGTGTGTTTAGGCCTTGAAATGGTCTGGAGAGCTGTTCAGAGTGTACCTTCTGCCTTCACCCAGTGTCGACTGAGATAGGATAATAATAGGATTAAGCAGTTCAGCAAATGGGGGCAGTGGTGGCCCGGTGGTGGGGTGCTGGATTACTGATCCCAAGGTCGGGGGTTCATTGCTGTCCCCCCAGTGCAGCTAACTGGATTATCAAAGGTCAGCCATGTTTCTCACTGTCTGTGGTGAGAGGCATGTACAAGAACCATTGCTGATTTTCGTAAAGAGTAGGCTGCATTGCCATCAGCGTGTTTCTGCCCTGCGATGGCCTGGCAAGCTGTCCAGGGTGTACTCTGCCCTCACCCAGAGTTGGCTGAGATGGGAGTCAGCCTTCCTGCAACCCTAATTAAGCGGTTCAGAAAATGAATGAATGAATGAATGAATGAGTTCGGCAAATGAGTGGGTGATTATGTTTTTTCCTTTTTTTAATATCTTTATTGTAATCTGTTCATTTAATTCTTTTCCACAAATTTTTTTTTACAATTGTAAATGTTTTTTTTTTTTCACATGCTGTACATCCCTGTGTTTAATTCAAGCAGAGAGTACACATATTGTTCACCTTTCTATACAGACACATCATATTTTGATTATTTGCCCTTAAAAACAGTGAAACACCACACCATTGACCAGGTGTTTGCTGGATAATTGTGCAAATTAAGTTTTTTGCAGCCTCAGGATAGTAGTGTGCCTCACTACACCTCAATTTAAGACCAACAACCCCATGGGTACTCAGGTGTGTGTACATGCATTTGCTTTTGAAACAACATGAGCAGTGGAGAGGAAAATAAAAACTCTGTAGGTCTCAAATTAGCAAAGACACTTGGGTCAGGCCTGGTGCCGCCAGGTGTAAGATAGGTCTCAGAATTTTACACACATTTATTTTACATTTTGTCAGGCAATGATTCTTTTTTCCTCTATTTGAAAGAATGTTTTTTGTCTTAATATGCAACCTGTACGTGAAATTGAATCTCTGTCAGTGTACAAATGCTCACACCTAACCACAACTCTTATCCTTCTGGTGTGCTTACGCGCCTGAAATAGTCCAATAAATAGAAAGACATTTTACAGTAAAAAAGTATTTTAAGTATTTTTAAAATTATGTGATTTATTTTGATCCATGACATGGCCTCTGTATTTTGTAGTTTATTTTGATGCACTTACAGTTATTATATTTAATGCTGAAAATAAATTGTTCCTAGGTGTGAATGTGAGGAACATGAACATGTTTGTTTCATTCTGTAAACTACTAACAACATTTTTCCCCTGTTTGAAAAAGCAAATATGCTGTGTTTTCAGACTTGGATAATGCATAGAAACAAAGACCATATTTAATTTTAAACAACACAGAACTGGCTCCCAAGTGGTACATCGACAAGGTGCGTGACTATCAACGCGGATATCGCAAGTTCGGTTGATGCTACAGCCATCTGTGCCCGGGAGTCCATGGGAGCTAATTGGCCAAGCTCTCACAGAAGGGAGGGACGGCATACGCTCACTTCCCTGTAACTCACAGTGATCACCAGAAAATCATGGGCGTCTGTGATCTCATTCGTATGAGGGGGCGGATAGCGCTTTCCCTCAGAGTGTGTTAGGCCGCCCCCAAATATGCATGCACAGCAGTTCGTAAAGAGGTGGGTGGTAGCATTGCATGTCATGGAGTGGGCATGTGCATGCTAACGCCCCTTCCTGGATGGTGGTGGTCATGTGATAGGGAAGGCAATACTTGACAGGTGGGAATTTTATATGACCAACATTAGGGGAGAAAATCGGGGGGGGCAGGACATCTCTCATCAACTCAGACATTTTAATCACAACAGTCATGCATCCTGGCATGCTCTCCAATGTTGCTTTTGGGTGACTGTATGCCGCTACTGGTGCAAAAATTAAATCCTCTTAGCTTAATTTGATGGATTGTGACCATCCATTTTCCTCTTGATCACATTTCAATGATTCACCATGGGATGACATCATGTGACTTACTAAACCTGCAAAAAGAATGGCAAATGGCAGTTGAGGTTAAGTGCACCACTTGCACAGTTTGTTACAGGTTTCACTGGGCAGGGTTGAACTAATGCGAAGCTAGAAAAACCTTGTTTCTTTCTCCTCTGACAATGTTCCATTATTCTGAGGATTGGGTTTCCAGCGAGGCAATGTGCCACACCACACAGCCAGGTCAATAAAGATGTGGTTAGAGAAGCACAAGATCAAGACCCCACCATGACCAACCCAATCTCCAGACCTGAACCCCAGTGGAAACCTCTGGAATGTGATCAAGAGGAAGATGAAGGGTCACAAGCCATCAAATCTGAGCTGATTGAATCCTTGCCAAGTGTCACGCAAAAGCAATGTGAATTACTGGTGGAGAGTGCGCCAAGATGCATGAAAGCTCTGATTAACGTGTCATAGTTATTCCAGGGTTACTGTCAGGGAGTGAAAATGCTGCATCTTTTTGTGGTATTTTTAACCAGTGCTTATTTTCTATGATTAAATTGTAAGTGACAATATTTTAATGTGGAATTTGGAGGAAATGTTGTTAGGATATCACAACATCATGAAAAATTCCAGTGACTTGCCTCCTCATCCTCTCTATGAGTGCATGATTGACATCCTCCCCAGCACAACTTCTCCTAAATGCAGAATTCACCTGCTGACACCCAGTGAACAACAGGCCATAGCTGAGTATTGATTGATTGTTGATGAATTGATTACTGGGAGACAAACAAAATTAACCTTAAATACCTGTATCATTTGCCACTGATCCCATTTGCACTGGAAGAACTTCAGAGTGCCAAACTTTACAACAAGCTTGACCTGTGATGTGCTTTTAATCTAAATCATATCTGCCCTGGCGATAAGTGGAAAACTGCATTTGGTACTATCAGGGGGCACAACGAGTATACAGTGATGCCATGTGTGCTCTCTGGTGCCCCCTCAGTGTTTCATTGCTTTGTGTTCAACATGCTCAGGAAGCTACCCAGTACCATTTCCTGGGTTGTCTTGTTTGATATGTTTACTTAGCTAAAGTAACTAATAACTATCTGTCTTCTTCAGGTGTTCAATGTCCAAGTGATCAAGTATTTAGGAGCTTTGAGGGCCAGTAAATCAACTGAAGTGAATGTGAGTTGTTTAGTGGAAAACCATACCTCTAAATAATCTAGAACTACATTAGCATCCCATGTTTTGGAATATCTAGGTGATAGCTTTCTTGAGTTAAAGACATCATGCATATAATGAATAATCAGTGCATGATCTGTCAATATGACATGGACCTGTAAGTTCTGTACCTATAAGTTAGTTAGCTAGCAGTAAATGTTTTGTTTTCAGTGTAAAGTGTTTTTATCCCTTGATAGACAGAAGCAAGCACATCATTTACATTTGCCTGCATGGAATCAGTTTTTTTTTCTTTGTTTGCAAAACTGGGTCCATTTTTTGATATATATGTTACATTGTTTCTGGGTACCATGAGCACATAATGATATTGGCAAAGTATAATCAGAATCAGAATACTCTGAGTAAACACAATGGTGGAAATGCATATGCATCAACAAAAGACGCATGTGGGTCAGACATGGGAATGTTGCATAGTTTAATCTGGAATATAGACAACTGTTTAAAAGTTTGGGGTCATGTCAAAATTTCCTTGTTTTTAAAAGAAAAACACTTTTTATTAACAACAACAAAGAAATTTAACTGATTAGAAAGATAGTCTAGACACTGTTCAATTTGTAAATGACTATTATTGGTGGAAATGGCTGGATTTTTAAAGAATGTCTACAAAGGTGTACAGGGGCACATTTTCAGCAACCATCATACTTCCAATAGAATTTTATTTTAGCTAATCAATGTTTGTCATGTTAAAAATATAACTGATCATTAAAAAACCTTTTTGCAATTGTCAGTAGAGCTGAACACTGTTGTGCTAATTAAAGACGAAATAAAAATGGCCTTCTTTAAGGCATGCTGAGTATCTGAAGAAACAGCATTTGTGGGTATGATTATATACTCAAAATGACCAGAAAAATATACCTTTTTCTCAATTCATCAGTCTCTGCTTGTTTTGAAAAATGAAGGTTATTCCACATGAGAAACTGCCGAGAAACTAAAGATCTCATACAAAGGATTGTATTGACTTTGAAATTGACTGAAGTTTAGCAGACTTGGAATGACCCGAGTATTCCCTTAAAGTCTGAAAACAATCAGTAAAATAACATAAAGAAGAGGGCTGAACCAAAATACTTTAAACTTTGATTCTGAACACCAACCACAGTGAATAAATTTGTCCTGACTTATGGTGGCGCATATACATCTCATCTTAACCAGAAATCTGTCACTGCAATTTGAGAGAATAGCCTGTGCTTAGTACATTCCAAATTTCTCACAAAGCTCTCACAGGAGGGATGGCATACGCTCACCTCCCTGTCACTTCCAGCAATCACTAGCCAATTATGGCCATCTCTGAGCTCATGCATACAAGGAGCCAGTTAGTGCCTTTTCCTGGGCTCCAACCAACCCAAAAGGAAGTGTTACAATTAGGTGTAACCCTACAAATTGGACCATTTTTTTTAGGACATAGCAGTCTGAGAAATCTGCCAGTATTCCTTTGGTGAATCCAGTTTAAAATAAAAGTGACCTTACTGGTCAAGCAGTTCTTTAATGCCGGACATCAGATAAAGCATCAAATTTAGCATTAGATTTTCTTTTTATTGTTTACATAGAGCTGGACCGACCTGTCTGACTTGGGTACCAAGACAACCAAGCTGTTCTATTCACTGTGTTTCTCTTCGATTACCCCGAATTTCAAGCATGACCCTGAGTTCATCTGAACCACTTTTTCTCATATTCAGGTATCTATGTAGGCAGTATTTATAACCACACCTGGAGAATCTTAATGGACTAAGTGATTTAAAGTGTTGAGTTTTGCTCTCAGGTCAAGAACATATTAATTTTGGTTTTTTACTTATAAAGGTCCCTCCTCCCAATTTTCTTTAATGATGTCTAAAATGCTACAGGGCTTTCCCAGCCATTTCTTCCCCAAAATAAGTGGATGGCTGGTGTAAGGACCAACTCCCACTTCCACTTTATGCTTTTCATTGAAAAAAGGCATTGAAGGATTCTTGTTTGGTTACATCATGAATCCACTCAGGCCTGATGTGTACTCCCTAGCATACTCACTGCCACTCTATATATTCCAACTCGATCACAGGAGACCCACAGAGTGTTCAAACCATGACCAACATGGCTGTTTTTGTAATGCAATGTTAATCCTGGAACAGCTTGGCTTTTTGGCAATGCCTGAGGCTCTGCCAGGGCCTTGCCACTGTCCTGGTAAGCATGGGAGGCATTATTTGTGGAAAGAGAGGTAATTAGTCACAGTAACAGACCTGAAAGCGAGGGGAAAACAAATTGGGTAGGAACATATGTATGGAGCACAGGTAGAGAAATGAACCCCCATTTGTGTGGTGCAGAAATAGGGGGAGGGGAAACCTGTTGCTAGAAATGCCACTAGATTCTACACATCCTCAATAGCTTCCTTCAGCATTGCCAAACAATGACACTGAACCCACTCTGTCAGTAGTCCAATAATAAACTACTCCAGCACCACTGTGTCAAGCATCTCCTTGGGGCCACATGACTCAGTCATTAGCAGCCTTTTCCTGCAGGTGTCCTTCAGCTACAAAATAAATATAAAAGGCCTGCCTACTCCAAAACCAGCATCCAAAAGTACTGGCAGTACTGCTAGTGTCAAATTGTCAGGGTGTCCGACCCACTAGAGTATAGCCTGCTTCAGGTTGATGGGAGGTGTCTTGAGCTTCACCCATGAGGAGCAGCAAAATAATGATGCTAAATAAGCCTCAGGATCATCCTTGGGCCCCACCATGGTGGTGGGCTTTGTTGGAAAAGCTCAAGACCATCAAAGATGCAGAGGTGGCTCTGGAATTCTGAATCAGGTTTTGGAACATCTGCTGGTCCTTCAGCTGTGCTTGGAACAGTGCTTGGAAGTGATGCACCTGATTCAAGTGCAGGGAGGCTCCAGATGACCTTGGCAACAGTGAAGATAAAGACAGTAAATGAGGCTTTCTCCAGTGTCCTAGGTTTTAGCCCCAGTGTAATGCTCTCAGGTTCAGGATACTGAAGACTAGGAACCAAGTGGATGGTTTACTCTGGAAACTAATGCTTGGTGCTAGCTCTGGTGGATCACGGTGGCAACTTGTGTGAGCTTGATGAGTGATGCAGATTGCATTTTGTTGCCTGTTTGTCAGTATCTTGGATTTCAACACATGTGACACAGCCAAGATTTGGTATGACGAAGACGCTGAGACATGCAGAGAGCGCACTCTGTTTATTCACTTTTGAACGTTCACTTTTCCACTGTTTCTCAGCTGCTCTATTTTTCCATTGTTTTGCTGTAAGACACGACACTAAACAACACACAATATACTCATGCACACATGGCTGGGAGTGATCTCTTTCTGGTTACTGGCATCTTCCTGACTCCTCTCCATCTATAGAGAGCACTTGATCACCCCCTCACTGTTACAGATACAATGTTGTTGTTTAATATTGCTGAATTGTTCTATTGTTCTATTATATACCAATCAGCCATAGAGCATTCCAGTGCTTGGAAGTGTAACTAAAGGCAATCAGTCAACTTTGGGTGGCAAGAAACTGTCAAAAGTTATCACGGATAAAGTTGTGAAAAAGTCAGGATAGACAAACAAAACATTTTTAAAGGCTTTATTAAGCCCTACAAGTACAGTAAAGTCCATAATAAAGAAGTAAACACATACTGGATGGAAGAATGAGGAGGAAACTGGTCTACCAAGAGGCCAATAGCATCTTTGAAGCAGTTACAGGATTTTTTGGCAGAGTGGTCATTGTGTGCATTTGACAAGAATATCACCAATGCTAGTATGGTAGGGCTGCAAGAAAAAGGCTACTCCTCAAGATACGCCACATCAAGTCTCGATTAGGCATTGTCAAAAGGCACCTTGAAGATTCTGAGGCCAAATTGAAAAATATGTTGAATTATTTGGCCTCAACACCAAACAGTATATCTGGAGTAAAGCCAGTACAGCTTACAAAAATACAAATAACATATTTTAGGAGTGTGTCATTTTTAAAATAATGTATATCTATGAAGAAAAATCATAATATATTAAAATAATAATGATGTATCAAAAATATAATAACAATAAATAGTTAAGGGGTCTGGCGAGCTGTTCAGGGTGTACGCCTTCGCGTACACCCTGAACAGTCGGCTGAGATAGGCGCCAGCATCCCCGCAACTGTAGTTATGGTTAAATGGCTTATAAAATGAATGAATAGTGAGCAAACATGAGCATGAGCAAAGCCATGAACAACAGTTTCAATTTTATTAATGGTATTTTCGGACGTCGGTTGCTTTTATGCAGCAAGTTCGGCTGACATTATGCAACATTACTCTTCAAAGGAAATAATTTCTCATTTTTCTTAAAACACATGTCCTTCAGTCCATGCTTCTCACATCTTCTCCTCGTGTCTCTCCACGTTCCTCGGTGGGAGGGACTGAGACACAAGGATGAGACAAAAGTGAGGGGAAACGAGGATGCAATTAAAGGGTTTAAGATGTATCCAAGCTGTGCTCTTAAACATTGTCCACTTAATTAACTGAGTCACGGTACTGGTGAAGGGGTACTTAACTGAAATAGTCCAATAAATAGAAAGACATTTTACAGTAAAAAAGTATTTTAAGTATTTTTAAAATTATGTGATTTATTTTGATCCATGACATGGCCTCTGTATTTTGTAGTTTATTTTGATGCACTTACAGTTATTATATTTAATGCTGAAAATAAAGCTTGAAGTTCCCCGTTTACTAGTTAATGTGTTTTATATTCCATTATCAGTTCATTCTAGCTGAACAGTGTCCCAGTGAAACCACCCAAGTTCACAGGCTTAGTGTTTCTCATTCACTTGTTTTGCATCTTGCTGATTTTGTATCTGTAACAATAACAATGACAAAACTGTGTGACCGGAGGAATGATCCTGTGTACATGTGATAACTTAGCAATGCAGTTCTATAGGAAGTGAAAAAGTATGAAGTCAAGTGTTAAGAAATAAAAGGTAGAAGATTAAAACAAATAATAAGAACAATACAAGTGTACTGTATTTTCCTCTTTCTCTCTCTCTTTGTTTTCTCCTCTCTCTCTCTCTCTCTCTCTCTCTCTCTCTCTT
>JBCNYH010000016.1:11512976-11530330 GCA_039654325.1 Tandanus tandanus | reverse complement strand
TGTGTGTGTGTGTGTGTGTGTGTGTGTGTGTGTGTGTGTGTGTGTGTGTGTGTGTGTGTGTGTGTGTTGACCCTGCGTTGGATTGGCAGACTGTTCATTATTTGCCCTGCCTTCACCCAGATTCAGCTGAGGTGGGCTCCAGGCTTCCCATGACCCTAGTAGAAAAAATCAGTTCGGCAGATGAATAAATTATTAAATGTTCGTGTCTCAGTGGTTAGCACGTCCGCCTCACAGCCAAAAGGTCTTGTGTTCTGTTCCTGGGTTCAGGGTGTTTCTGTGTGAAGTTTGCATGTTCTCCCCGTGCTTGCGTGGGTACTCTGGTTTCCTTTCACAGTCCAAAAACTTGCACACTTGGCTAGATGGCTGCTCCATATCACCTCTAGGTGTGAGTGTGAATGGTTGTATGTGTGTTGGCCCAGAGTCGGCTAAGATGGGCGCCAGCCTCCCCGCAACCCTAATTAGGATTAAGCGGCTTAGAAAATAAATGAATGAATGAATATCCCCTTAGAAGGACACATCACTGGGAACCAATACAGTTCTTTTGACTGACCAGCTTTATTCTCCAAGAATTTATGTTTAAAAATAAATAAATAAATAAATAAATGAAGATTTCTCCATTTTAAGTGAAGTTTTCAAGTGCAGTTTTAAGAATTTTTACATCTAGAGATCCATTTATTTATTGTGAGTCCATTCATTTAACTGTTTTTCAGAAACAAAGTGTTGCAGTACGTTCGGATACAAAAAGAGGTTATTGCAGGTTATCTGTCAAATTTATCATCAGCAGATCTATAAAAATCAAGTAGAGAGCCAGGAAAATGACAAGCTATTACTATGAAATGAACAGAGGAAATACTTTGTTGTAGAAAATGGGAAAAATAACCCTCTCTCTCTCTGTCTCTCTCTGTCTCTCTCTGTCTCTCTCTCTCTCTCTCTCTCTCTCTCTCTTTCTCTCTCTCCGCTTTTCCAAAACCACCTAATCCTGTTAGGGTCACAGAGGCCCTTTTGTCTATCTTAGCCAACACTGGGAAAAGGCAGGATATACCCAGACCCTCATAGGGCCAACACACACAACTACTCCCACTCTCATCCACACCTAGAGGCAATCTGGAACAGCCAATTAGCCTAATGTGCATGTCTTTGGACTGTTGGAGGAAACCAAAATACCCAGAGGAAACCCACACAAGCATGGGGAGAAAATGCAAACTCCACACACAAATGCCCTCACTGAGCCCGGAACTCGAACCCAGGACCTTCTTGCCGTGAGGTAGACATGCTAATCACTACACCACCAGGCTGCCCAGAAAAATAACCCAATAATCTTAAATAACACAATAAAAGTCTAATCAGAGTTTATTTTCCAGTCTAATATTGTGTGAAAAGTGAGATTCAACTACTACATAATTATCAAATCATGCTCTTATTTTAAGAAGAAGTTTATTTTTAACTTTACGTAAAGTTATTTTAACATCTGCATCGTAGGTCTACAAAATAAAATAAAAGCCACACTCTCTATAATAATTAGTTAGTCTACCTTTAGCTTTAAGTACAGCATGTGTTCACCATGGCATTGTTTCACTAAACTTTTGCAATGTCACAATTTTTATTTCAGTCTAAATTTGTATAAATTTTCTTCAATTTTCACAAAATCTTGTGCTAAGGATGAAAGAGTCGAACCACTACATGAAGTGTCCTCCAGCACACCCCAACGATTCTCAGTGTGGTTATGGTTGGGACTCAGTGGTGTCAATCCATGTATGAAAATGGTTCCTCACACTCCCTGAACCTCTTTCACTATTTGAGTGCAAAGTTTATATCCATGCCATCAGGTAAGAAAAACACCACGGATGTGCTAACCTGCTCATTCAGCACATTCAGGTCATCTGTTGCCTTCAGTACATTGCCCTATAATGTCAGTAAGCTTCGATCTGACCAAATAAATCATCTTCAAATCATAACACTCCCTTTAGAGGTTTGTACAGTGAATTTGTATGACATGGTCAACTCACTGTGTTGTCAACTCAATGCACTTCAAGTTAACTGACTGCACCTGACCAACTCAAAGTTATTTATATTATACGTGTTTGTGTGAGAATGGTAAAATCAACACTATGAGACAATACCTAGAAAGTAGTAGAAAGTAGATAACCCTATGCAGGACTTTACTCTGAAGCTAAATTAATGGTGTTTTGGGGTCCACAAGACCCCATGAAAGATAACATGAATATTCTTGGTTGGTGTTTTCTGTATACATTTTATGGTTTGTTCTCATACAGTTCCCCAATTACAAAGAATATTTTAGTGCTAAATAAGTGCTGATTGTCACATTCTCTCTATTCCACTGATATTTTTGGAAATAAAAAAGACAATACTTTATGATAAGAATACGAAAAATGTTTTTGCTTTTTTGTTTTTTCAAACAAAACCTGCGTAATTACTCCACCATAAATAATAAGTGTTCTTTGGGAGATCTGGCAAAATATCAGATATATAGTGTAGCAATAACCCATGGGGTCCGTTGGACCCCAATGAACTCAATTAGCAACAAAACAGTGCAGTGTTCATACAACGATATAAATACTTGGAATGATATAACACCTTGTGAAAAAAAAGAACCAGTCTACACACAATGATCACATGCATCTACGTATGATCTATGTATGACTTCTGCAACAGTGAATCTCTGTCTTTGGGCCATTCTTCTGCTGGTTCACTTCTCAAAACACAAAGGGTAGGATGTAAACATCTGGGGTAAAGCATATATAACAAACTAAGAGATTGGTAGCTACACAAAAATGCTAAGTAAATTCAGGGCCCACTGGATCCCAGACACAAATCTTATCCTGGAATATACAAAGCACAGCTAACAAAACTCACCATCATATCAAAATGTACACAGCTATTTGCCTGAAGAATACACAATACCATGACCCGACAGCACTTTTATTAAAAACAAATCATCAGGGGTCCATTGGACCCCATAATTCCTGAATAGGATTAAACTGGGGTCACAGGAAGGTTGGAGGTCTCAGCTGACACTGGGCGAAGGCAGGGTACACCCTGAACAACCACTACGCCACCATGCTGCCCCTGTTTCATTATCCCAGAATAATTGTTTAAACATATTTAGAAATAAGAAGTAAATCACATTCAATTTCAACTCATTAATTTCACTCAAGTCAAAATAATTACCTGAAGTTTTTCATGAAAGTGTCAGCTTGTGGAGTAGCATCCTTACCCAACAGATCCTGTGGAAGTAATTGGTGCATCAACTTGTTTGTGCAAATTGGTGCAGCCTGGTGCCAATGTTTATTTTTTCACTTTAATGACATCACTGCAGATGTGCAGAATCGAACCTTGCGGCATGTTGATTCGATCCCAGAACAGTTTGTTATATGCATTTATGATGGTCACTGGTCTACTGGTAGTGTGAGAGATACATCTGAGGTTTATCGAGATGTGTGGTTCATACACCCTCATTGCGCTACAAGATGTTATTAATGACCTGTCAGGGAAGACGTATGCTGGGTTCCAAGTCAGCACATTATTGCCAAAGTTGTTGCACCAATTAATTTCACAGGAAGGATCTGTTATGGCTGGGCAGTATGGAAAAAAATATGGTCACATTTTTTGGTCATATTGATTGATCTGAATATTTATCATCATACGTAATCTGTGAATTTGAAGAGTACACTGATAATAACGGAAGCCTAAAGAAAGCATCAGTTAAACATGTAAAATTTTACTAGCATTTCCTTGTTTAGCACAGTGCCTGCTGAACTTCATTCACAGTGCAAGCAACCACTTCCGGTGAGCAGTGCACATGCTCAGATGGTCGCACTACAGGCTAGGAAGTATTTAGGATTATTACACATGCCCAAAATATAACGTGGCGCGGTGCATTCATATTGTGTCTGTGTAACTAGCACATGCTAAGCGATTATTTGTCTGTTAGCTTCTCTGTGTATGACCTTTGTTTACCTGTTTCTGACCTTTAGACTAGCCTGTGACACAGTACTGTTGTGTATTACCCTTGACTGTCTCTAGTCTAGCCTGTGTTATGTTTTAATCTGCTTGATCTCCTTGGTCCTAGCTCTGTGTTGTTGTTGGTTTTTTCTAATTTAATTTTTGTTGTATGTCTATGTAGCACCTGGTCCTGGAGAAACGTTGTTTCATTTCACTATGTACTGCATCAGCTATATGTGGTAAAAAATTACAATAAAGCTTCTTGAACTTGACCTCTTCATTTATAACATTGAAATGTCTTTTTGGAAATATCTGCCTGCTGGTTTATAAAACCCCTTTTTAGCTTTTTAGGGTTCTGTTCATCCGTCTGTCTGTCATACTTTAGTTTCCAGACATTTACTTGCCGTGTGCTGAAGTTTGTGTGAGTGTCCTTGACCTACTTTTCAAGGTCACAGAGGCAAAACTGTATATTAGGTTTCAGGTCACAGAGGCAAAACTGTATATTAGGTTTCTGGACATTTACTTGCTGTGCGCTGAAGCTGGGACTTTTAAACTTGCTATGCTGGCTCACTACAATGAGTGCTAAGCTAAGTTTGTGTGTGAGTGACCTTGACCTACTTTTCAAGGTCACAGAGGCAAAACTGTATATTAGGTTTCTGGACATTTACTTGCCACGCACTGAAGCTGTGGTTGAAGCCCAAACTTGCTATACTTGTTCTATATCTATATTTTGTCTCTGGGTAGGTACATGTATTGCAGTCCATCCATACTCAACAAGCTGTCTCTTCAAGTAATTATTTATACTTAAGTGTAATTAATGAGTTAGGTTTGACATTGGTATCTAATTTGGATACATTGGGAATTTGATATTGAAAGCAATAAAAATTGTGTTGTTTTCCAAATTTGTGCCCACTTATCATTGTAACTATATGTTTCATATGAGTTATACTTACTGTAAGGAACCACACTCTCTGGACCTTGCTGGCTCCTTGTGTTCGTTGAATGTGTGTAAGACAAAACAGATTCGATCAGTTCCCAATTTAGTAATTTAATTATATAAATCAGAAAAATTACAAACACAAGTGATCTTGCATCATGGCCATGGGCTTCTAAGTCCAAACAGCCTTCCATTAGCAACCAGGCAAGTGAGCCCCGTCTGTCATCTGACTCCTAGTTTTATTGTCTTGCATCTCCATCTTGCTATCTTCAGGCCACACCTACGCACATTTTATGAATTTACAGAATTTAACCTCTAACCATTTTGATCCTCTACTTTATGACTCCATCATTGGTTAACAGATTTTATCACTAAATAAACAAAGGTGACTGCTATCTTTACTCACAGAAGTGGGAAAGACTAGATTTATGTTAACTGGGAATTTTCCTGTGGTCAGCTATAGAAAGTCTTGGATAAAAAAGCCTGTGTACAAATGTAATACACATTTTACAGACATACAGACACAGAAATGCTTCCAGATTGTGAATAAAAGAACACAATTCGTATTAATTCTATCATTACAGTGTAAATAAAACTGAAACAGTAGAGTGGACAGCCAAATTTTTAGGCATCTTGATAAAGTACTTAGTGAGTTTTAGCTGTTTGAAAGTGCTGTCACAGAAATCTTAAAACATGGAAAAGCAACATTGTGGCTACAATGTACTACCTCACATTTCACATGTATTTTTTTACATGACTAGGCCATAATAACTTCTAATGGAATAATTTGAAAGGATGTAATGAAAAGGCTATCTCAGTCGGAGTCTGAGTTACCCTGGGTGAGAACCCATAAAATTCATTGCCCAATTTGTTGAAGATCAAGCTATTAGGCCAAACCATTTTGAAAGGTCTATGTTTTTGATGTATTAATGAAGTAATAAAGAATTAATCAGTAGTTAACATTATTAAGGACACATGTCCTGGGACAACTTTAATTGCTCTGCTAAAGAATCAAATGAGTTTTCACATCAGTCATGTCCACAGTCAGCATGATTTAAGTATCAATTACATTTTTTGGGAAAATTGGTGAATGCCTGAGGCATATAATTTTTCACTTTTCTCAAAGCAAATTGGTATTCATTTTAGCAAGGTCAGACTTTTCCTGTGTGCCCATTTTAATCTCTGTTTACAGAACGACAAGTTTATTGATGTTCTGTACTACAGAATGACAAGACATTAATCACATGGAATTTTGATCTAAAAGTGGCTGGGGCACTTAATAAACAATAAAGATTTTTACTCACTTTATATAAGTAAAAAAAAAAAAAAAGACACAAAGAAACAAAACAATCTAAAGAAAATGTAAAGATTTGAACATTACCCCAAACTCTAACTGTTAAATGTTTATAACTCTCCATATAAATGAAATTATTAATGTAATTGCAAGATGGTGACACAGTGGCATAGTGGTTAGCACATCTGCTCTTCAGCAAGCCGGTCCTAGGTTCGGGTTCTCAGTGAGGGCGTTTCTATGTGGAGTTTGTATGTTCTCCCTGTGCTTGCATGGGTTTCCTCTGGTTTCCTCCTACAGTGCAAATACATGCATGTTAGGCTAATTGGCTGTTCCAAATTGCCCCTAGGTGTGAGTGTGAGTCTAATTAATTGTGGGTCTGTTGGCCCTGCAAAGCGACTGGTGACCTATTCAGGGTGCACCCAGCCTTCGCCTCAGTCATTTGAAATGACTCCAGCCTACCAGACACCCTATCAGGATTAAGCAGTTCGGCAAATAATGATAATGAATATTAAGTGAGTAGAGCTATAGCCCTGCAGATAGAAGGTTCTGGGTTTGAACTCCATGTCAGAATAGAGCCTTTCTGTGTGCACTTTGCATATTTTACCCTACCTGGAGTGGTTTTTCTCTAGGTGTTCTGCTTTCATTTCACAGTTCAAAGATGGGTACATTAGTTCAACTGGAAAATGTAAATTGCCCATAGATGTGAATGTAAGGGTAAACGGTTGTATGTTGGTGCAATAGATTGGTGACCTGTTCAATGGTACCAAAATTATTCACTACTTCCATAGTATGCGAATGTGCCACATGCTACACTATTCAATACCATAATTCAAATAAGCTTTCAAATATCAAAAGAAGCAGAATTTTTCCAGGAGAGATGGCAGACCAAAGTGAATCCGGTTGTTGCAAAAATTATATATATTAATTCACATACAGTATCTTTTTATCTGCGAACACCTGGACCAGAGAACAGATAACATGGCAGTGGAGTATGTCCAAATAGTGTTCTTAGTACTTGGCACACTTAAAGTTATGAATATGATTGAAGACCCCTAGCTTACATTACAATTGCTATTATTATTAATTCAAGAGATTTTCTCATTCCTAATTGCTAGAAAGCCATTAAATAATTCTTGGTTTAGCATCATTACCATGGGATAACCAAATTATTACATTGTTGCCATTGGATAAGTTGCATGATTATTGCTTGACTGGCATGGGCCACATAATAACATAACTGTCTACTTTAAAAAGATGTTAAGTTATTTATAAAATAAGTATAGAATTCATCTTTTGTACAATATGGAACATTATTTGGTCTTAATCAGCTTATTCGGATAACTCATTCAATAATTGCTTGTTAACAGAGATTCTCTGTGCTATAATAGTTGAAATGTTGCTGTTTACATAAGTTTCAGTTACTGTGCAACAGCAGAACACTGGTTTTGATTTTATAAAGTACATTGCAGATTGCTCTTATGTTCAGCTCTATGGGTGACCATTTACTGTTTTTTACTGTAAAGGTTCAAGCTTTTGAAGAGGGTATTGCATAATCATGATCACTTGAGAATAGATTTCTTGTGAGTGTTTGTGAGTGCTTAGTTAAAATATCCTTAATGAGTTGGAACGAAAATGTGAATTCAACAAGAGAACATTTATTAAGATTTTATAAAATTCCCCAAGCAAGACAGAGCACCTGCCGAGGATGGTGCTGGGACATAGGGTTCTTAAGAGGAGATGCCATGAATGGAGAATCAGGCTATATATATTTTAAAAGATTTTGAGTTCAAGCTAATGGAAGACTGGTGTTAAAATTCAATGCATGAATAAATAAAACAAAAGCATTCATGAGTGTAAAGAGTCTGTATCTGAGGTTTATAGAAACAGTATTTGCAAGCAGTTGTATTTGCTTTATTATTTTTATCAGTCAGTGCAAAAAAGGTCTGCGGCATTCAGGTTTAGTTGTGTTGTGTCTGATGTTCCAAATGAAAAACAAGCATGCATAAAATTATACAAATGTAACATAATCAGCATTTTATTGCTTCAATCCCATACTATTAACATAAAAGGGGACTTTGCAAGCAAACTCAGTTCATTAAAATGATTAATGATAATAGGATAGATGGGTGAAAAGAGTAACTATAACAGAGAGCCAATCCTGAATGCACATTTTGGAGGAGTTTAAGTGAACAGGGAAAATTGTTTTAACATAAAGCTGTAGTAAAAAGACAAATATCACTTCCAGTAATCTCTTAATTCTGTTGATTGTGATGGTAATAAAGTATACTTCATACTTTTCTGGCTTGAGCTGAAATCCTGCATGAAATCCTTTGTTTTCATGATCAAGATATATGAGAGTTTTAATGTGTGTTAATTAAAATCTCCTCAGCATTAATTACATGCTTTATTTCATGTAGTAGTCATTTTCTCTGTGTGTGAACGCACCATTATTTAAAAGTTGCTAAATTCCATGGAGGATGAGCAACGATGGTAAAAATTAAGTAATTTATGCAAGACATCAAATAATTGTGCTCTTCCTCTGTGTGTGTGTGTGTGTGTGTGTGTGTGTGTGTGTGTGTGTGTGTGTGTGTGTGTATACATGCACATATTTATTTTGTTGTTTTGACTTTAGTCTTGATTACATTACATGATCACCATGGCACTGTTTTGACAAACTTAATTAAAATCACAACATTTATTTCCATCCACGGTTGGGTTCATTTTTACCAGCATCTTAAATTGATGACAGAAAAAAATCAGACCAGTCCACAAAGTCTTCTCCAACACACTCCAAAGACTTTTGGTAGGGTTAAGGTACCTATTCTGTGGTTCATGTTTGAAAATGATTCCTCATGCTCCCTGTACCACTCTTCCACAATTTGAGCCACAATTTTATATCTGTGCTGTCAGGGAAGAAAATGTCGGCTCCTCATCGTTCAGCGAAGTTGAGCTCAACTTACAGCACACCATCTTCTGTGTTTCTAAGGTGGAAGAACTACAACACACCTACTCCGCAGCATGTGCAAACAATCCGGTGTATAATCAGAAGGACTCTATGTATAAACCTGCCCAAAGGAATACACATTGCAAAGCATTGCTATTGTATACTAGTAGTCAGCACTTGCCAAAATTTTATTTCTGTGTATTTTGTTTCCAGAGTATGACCTTCTTTTGCCTGCTCGTTCCTGATTCCTGCCTAGCCTGTGATATTTCCTGTTTGTTTAAGACTTGTTTCTGCCTGCCTGTGTCATGGGTTGGTCTATTCTGGCCACCAGAGGTCACTAAAGGCTCCTTGTTGTTGCTATGTTGACCCCACCCTCTCGTTACTTAGACCACCTATACCATGTTGTTTCTGTCTTGTGCGTTGTTAATTCTGTGTATTTAAGTCCTGTCTTCTGTCTGTGTTCTTGCTAAGTCTTCGTGATTCCCTTTTGTCTCTCAAGTCTCAAGCCTTATTGTTCTCTTTGCTCTTTTTGAATTGTCTCCTGGTTTGACCCTGTTTGTTTAACGGTAAGCTCTTTTAGGATTGTCCCTAAAACCTGTTTGCATATTCTCTGATTGTTTTTTCCTGCACCAGACTTTGGCCTGTTTTTTAGTTTCTGATTTTGGATTTAAATTGCTTGCCCGGCCTCTGCAGTCTTTTCCCTATCTTTTGACCTTTGCGTTTTTATCCGGATCTTTGTGTTTTTTGGACTTTGGATTATTTTTTATAATAAACCCATCCATTTTACTTAAGTTTCTCTGCATTTGAGTCTTCTTCCACCTCTGGTAGCTCTTTTGTAAAAGCCTTGCTGACCACCTCGGCAACCTGGGTTCAAACCCCAAGTCTGACAGAAGACTTAGCCATGACAGACTCAGCAGAAATAACACCCACGGTTAAGAGCCCAACTACTGAGTTTGTTCTGAGTTAATGGCTACTTTGAACAGTTTTTGTGCAACTATGGACACGTATGGCCAAGTGCTGACCACCCAGCAGGAGATTCTAGCTTGTCATGACCAAGTTCTACAGAAGCTAGCCCAAGCCATTAAGAGATTGGCTCCAGTTTCCTCTGTTCCTTCTCCTGCTCCACAAGCTCCTTCAGCTCCCCTGGCTCCGGCAGAGCAGCCCTCCATGCCCACCCCTATATGCCCATCTGGGCTTCCACCACCTTCTCAACATGCCAGCACTGAGCGTTGACTTACAGCGCCCCGAAGGTATGATGGGAATCCGGGCGGATGCTGGGGTTTCCTCACCCAGGGCCACCTGACTTTCAAACTGCAGCATACTGTCTTCCCCTCTGATAGGTCCAGAATTGCATACATCATTACACTTTTAACTGGCAAGGCCCTGGCCTCTGGTCTTATATGCCCTCCCTCTTCTCCCATGGGGGACGGGTTCTTCTTTGTGGGAAAAAGGATGGAGGACTGCGGCCGTGCATTGAATACCGTGGTCTTAATAAAATCAACATTCGTAATCGTTATCCCCTGCCACTGATGTCTACAGCATTTGACCTGCTTCAGGGAGCTACCTTACACACAAAGCTGGATTTGCGCAATGCATACCATTTAATCAGAATCCGCAAGGGTGACAAGTGGAAGACGGCCTTCAATACTCCATCCGGTCACTATGAGTATCAGGTTATGCCTTTGGACTGACCAATGCCCATGCTGTTTTTCAGGAACTTATTAATGATGTTCTCAGAGACATTAACCAGTTTGCATTTGTTTATCTGGACGATATTTTAATCCTCTCCAAATTTTGCCTGAGCACCATCATCATGTCCACCAAGTCTTCCAGAGACTGCTCAAGAAAAACCTCTTTGTCAAACCAGTGTTTCATGTCACAGAGGTCTCCTTCCTTGGGTTTTTCATTAGTGAGGGTAGCATTCAAATAGACCCAAAGAAGACCCAAGCAGTGCATGACTCAGTGTGTTCAGAGCAAAAACCAACACCAACGCCCACAGGGACCACGGAGATCTTCATTTCTGTCAAAAGGTGTGAATGTCTTCTAGAGACCTTCCTTTGTGGGTAGAATCCTGCAAACTTGCCTCTCATTCAATGTGTCTTTTACGGCTGTCCCTAAAACCTGTTTGCATATTCTCTGATTGTTTTTTCCTGCACCAGACTTTGGCCTGTTTTCTGGTTTCTGCTTTTGGAAATTACTTGTCCGGCCTCTGCACTCTTTTCCCTATTTTTTGACCTTTGTGTTTTTGTCTGGATTTTTGTGTTTTTTTGGACTTTGGATTATTTTTTATAATAAACTCATCCGTTTTGCTTAAGTTGCTCTGCATTTGAGTCTTCTTCCACCTCTGGTAGCTCTGTTGTAAAAGCCTTGCTCACCCCCTCGTTGACCTGGGTTCAAAGCCCAAGTGTGACAACCTGTTCCTGGTTTATGCCTAGCCTGTGTTTAGCTTGCCCAGTGTATGATCTCTACTTGCTTGATTCCCGAGTGTGAGTTTGCCTGATCTTTAATGTTCTGTTTTTCTGTTTATTTGACTTATGCCTGCCTGACATTGAATCAGATCTGTGATTTGGACACCTCTGCTTATACAGAGGTTTTACATACAGTGTATATACATACGGATCTTTCATAACTACAATGACAATCCATGATTATCTTATTACAGTGTCATCTGTTATGGGTGGGTATATTAGGCAGCAATTGACAAGACCGTTCTCGAAGTTGATGTGTTGGAAGGAGGAAAAATAAGCAAGCGTAATTATTTGGCTTGATGACTAGGTCAGAGCTTCTCTAAAAACACAGGCTATGTGATGTGCTCTTGGTATGCACAGGTTGGTACCTTACAAAACTGGTACAGGGAAAGACAAGGGGTAAAAAAGGAACAGATTGACAGGCATTTAGGGATCACTGACACACGTTAAGAGTCAATGTGGGAGTCAATGTGATCCCACAGAAAAGCTCAAACTGCTAAAAAAAAAAGTTAATGTTGGCTATGCTAGAAAGGTGTCCGAACACACAGTGTATTGCAGATTGCTCTGGCTGCATACCAGTCATTGGCCTCATGCTTGCTCCCTGTCCACCACTAAAGGTGCCTTCAATGGGAACATGAGCATCAAAACTGGATGATGGGGCAATGGAAGAAGTTGGACTGGGCCAATGAATTACATTTTCTTTTACATCATATGGACAACTGGACTTTGTGAACAAGGCAATGGAAGCGGTGTGATGTTTTGGGCAATGTTATGCCAGGAAACCTTGGGACCTAGAATTCATGTGGATGTTACTTTGACATGTACTATCAACATAAACATTGTTGCAGACCAAGTACATCCCCTTATGCTCTTACATAAAGGAACATTCTTCAGGGTTCCTGCACACCACTGAAAACTTAAAATAATTATTAAATTCAAAAAAAAGTATTTTTAAGGCCCTTAAAAGTTTAATATTGTCATTTCTATCATTAAGAGTCATTAAACTGGAGGCTTTTGAATAGATCTTGTTAGATGTTTAACAATATTAGCCAATGCAGAATCAAGTTGGTTTTGCTTATTTTTTAATCAAAAATGTAAACCGCTGACATGTTTTTATAGCTATCCTCGACAAAGCGTACTGTATCTAACATTTCTGAAATATCTAGCGGACTGATGTGAAACCATGTGGACATTGTGGACTTCAGGAAGAACCAGCCCATCCACAGTCTTCTCACCATCAACAACTCAGCAGTGGAGATCGTCAGCAGCACCACGTTCCTGGGGGTGCAGTTAACGGACTCTTTGAACTGGTCAAATCACACTGGTACCCTTGTAAAGAAGACACAGCAGCGTATGCACTTTCTGCGCCGGATGAGGAGAGTGCACCTACCCGCTCCCATTCTCACCACCTTCTACAAAGAAACTATAGAGAGCATTCTGACCAGTTGCATCTCAGTCTGGTCAGGGGCCTGTAGTGCCTCTGACTGGAAGTCCCTACAGAGGGTGGTGAGGACAGAGGAGAAAATCACTGGAACCTCACTTCCTCCCCTCCAGGACATTGCAAAGAAATGCTGTCTGTCCAGGGCTCAAAACCTCACCAGAGACCCCTCCCACCCCCACCATGGACTGTTCTCACTGCTGGCCTCTGGAAGGAGATTCCGCAGCCTACGTATCAGAACAGCCAGGCTCATCAATAGTTTCTTCACGCATGCCATAAGACTGCTGAACGCATTAAACTATTCCTCCCTCCTCACCCACACACCTAATAAGGACTGTACTACTAAGGACCTCTGTGCCATATACTGTGCAATATTACACTACAACTAGACTGTGCAATATATTTATTTTTCAATATATTTATCTCTGTGCCATATTACTGTGCAACATTATACTTCAACTAGACTGTGAAATATATTTATCTTTCAATATTTTTTTCTTTTAATATATGTATCTCTGTACGATATTACTGTGTAATATTACACTGCAACTAGACTGTGCAATATATTTATCTATCATTTATCTTTTATATTAACGTTTTTACATGTATATTAGTTAATTTTTATTTGATTAATATTTTTGTTTTTATTCCTGCTGTGCTCTGAGCCATTGCATCGAAATCTCATTTTGATGTAAATCTAAATGACAAATAAAGATTGTCTAAGTCTGATATATAAGGCCACAGTTAAACGCATGCATGTTGTGACCAAAAAACATTGTTTATCAGGTACTGAATGCAAGCAGGGGACCTGGAAAGATTAGCTATGACAGCCAAATTCAGGGAGAGCCAGAAGGAACACAGACATGAGAGTACCCTAAGATTAAAATCAAATAACCACTTTACCATTAACGAACTTGGGTGACTGCATAAGGGGGATGGGCTTAGGAGGTGGGGTTGGGGGTTTGGGTGGCAGCAACCAAGCATTCCAAATTGCAGGAACTCTCTATGCCTGGGAATCCCCATATCTGCTCCTTTACAAAATACAAGGATATTAACAAGTTGCTTGAATAAACAAATAAGTTTTTAGCCTAGAATTTAACACAGAGACTGCGTCTGAGTCCTGAAAATTACCTTGAACTCTGTTTCCTAATTGTGGGACTTTGTAAGCGAAAGCTCTAATTCCTGTTGTAGCTGTTATTATTTGAGGTATCAATGATTAACCTAAACCTTTTAAATCTAACTAGGTGTGGTGGAAGACCATTCAGTGCTTTATAAGTCAAAAGTAGTATTTTATACTTGATGCAAAGGTTATTCGAAGTCAGTGCAGTTCAAATAAGATAGCGTTGATGTGGTCATATTTTCTTGTTCTAGTAACGACTCTTGCGGATCCATTCTGTACAAAGTGAAGCTTGTTTATGCCCCAATCCAGATGTAACAAAAAGTATTATCAAGTTTTTGCATCATGCAGTGACATCATATTTTTTATCTTAGTAATATCGTTGAGGTGAATAAGGGCTGTCCTTGTACTTTTATTGAAATTAGCTTCAAATAAAAGACTGGGGTCAATAATAACACCAAGATATTCTACTGCTACACATCATGAAACCGATAGACGATATAGAGTTATTACGTAATCAGAAAGTTAATTTCTAGCCTGTGGTCTGAGAACAAGTACTTCTGCCTTGAGAAAATTTAGTAAGAGGAAATTAGTCAGGATCCAGTGTCTAATGTCCTTTAAAAATTCCTTGAATAATTAAGCACATGTCTCTCAACTGCTGAAATACGCAACTGCAGGTCTTCAGCATAATAGTGAAAGCTAATACCATGTTTATGAATAATATTACCCAAAACAATGTGCATAGAGAAAAAAGCAGAGGGCCTAAACCAGAACCTTGCAGAACAACATACTTAACATAAGTACATACAAATAAGTCCAGATAGATAAAACATATAGATACGATCTTTGAGATAAAGTGGAGGTTTGATATTCTATATATGTATGTATTAATGTGAAAAGGCTAGGCAGAGGAGCTTTCTTGAATCTTAAAGTGTGTACCCACTGAGGAAAGTCCATCATCAGTACAGCAGTGCAAGTGACAGCAATCCCTTCCATAGGAGACAACATGGATGGAAAGGGATAAGTAGGGGCTTCAATGAATAATGAGAGAAGGAGAGGCATCAGCACAATGTTTATTTATTACATCAGTCAGAGAGGCAGTATTTTTATTATCATTATTATAATTTTTTTTTAATATATTATTTATTTATTTATTTTATTTCATTTATTTATTTATTTATTTATTTTTTGCTGTAGCACCTCCAAATCACCTGTAAGAATAGGAATTGGTTTACCATGCACTCACAGAATGGGAACAGGTCTGTCCATTATAATCTCAAATGTAGACAATTTGTTTGTAGCACAAGGGGTTATACAAATTTTGCACAACACGGCAAGCATGAGGTCAGTCCTTGGCTTGCCACTTTCCATCAATTTCATCATGGCTTATATTCAGCTTTCTTTTATTAGTCTATTCCTTCATTCAACAGCACCAAAGGAAACATCAAATTTTCATGTAATACGGGCACTTGTGAAGGATTTTAACCATTTGGAAAATCAATAAATGATAACAAGCAAGTTTTTAAATTTTCTCCAAGCATGCGTTGGTTTTTTAAAAAATAAATCTGCAATGCCTGGGCCACTAGGTGGGGGCAACGCAGATATTTGTCTTCATACTTCACATGTTAGATAGGCACGTGGTGTCAATAATTTTTATTAACCTCAATCACTCACTCATTTTCCAAACCGCTTAATCCTATTAGGGTCACGAGGAGGCTATCTCAGCCGACATTGGGCAAAGGCGGGGTATACCCTGAACTGCTCGCCAGACCATTGCAGGATTTTATTAACCCCTGTGACACAAAATACCTGTTAATGATATTCCTCAAAGCCTTTGTGCGAAATATAAAAGCCTATGATAATTCAGCAGAAAGTGTGGAGGTCCCACCTATTTTTTGTATACTTTTGGCTGAGAGTATCAGCATTGCCAGACCCTTTTTACTGGAACACACGCTCCAGTATACAAAATTATATCAAATATTTATAGTATACTGACAGGAAAAGTATAGATGTATTTCTTCTCAAACATGTAGCAAGAGTGTGAACTCCAAATAGAAGCTATAGCCTATATGCCCCAGTACCTGTACACCAGTGCATGTTAATGCTTATACTTTTAATTCAAAAACAATCTTTTAAAAGTAATTAGCTTCATTCAAAATGAAAAAAACATAATTTGGAAGGTACTCCTGTGATGCAGACCAAAATAGAATGCCTGAGAACAGAGCTGACAGAGGTTTATTTTATTTTATTTATTGATTTATTTATTTTTAAATAAAAAAGCATTTTATACATTTTATTGTTTATTTCATTCAGCATTTATTACCCTGTGATATGACTTGTACTCAATAAAAAAGCTCATCTTATAAGTATGAGAATGAGCACCTCCAAGGCCGAGGCCATGGTTCTCAGCTGGAAAAGAGTGGAATGCACCCTCCGGGTCTGGAATGAGGTCCTGCCCCAAGTGGCGGAGGTCAAGTATCTCAGGGTCTTGTTCACGAGTGAGGGAAGGATGGAGCTTGAGATTGACAGGCGGATCGGTGCAGCCTCTGCTGTAAAGCGAAGCTTGTACCGGTTTGTCGTGGTGAAGAGGGAGCTGAGCTGAAAGGCAAAGTTCTGAATTTACCAGTCGATTTATGTCCCTACCCTCACCTATGGTCACAATCTTTGGGTAGTGACCAAAAGAACAAAATCACGGATACAAGAGGCTGAAATGAGCTTCCTTCGCATCGGTGGCGGGGCTCTCCCTTAGAGAGAAGCTCGGTCACACACACAGACACACACACAGACACACATCTATCAATCGCTGATTAAACTAGTAAATGCAGGCAAATGTGTAATATGTAAATGTAATTATGCATTTAAAAATTAAATATCTAGATTTTATTTATTTTTAAAATATTTAATTAAATCCCATATGATTAGTGTTTAAATATGAAGAATTAGATTTTGATCATGAGAATTTCCAGTAAGCCTCTATATTTGGATATAAAATTGTGCTTTTCCTGCCATGGAACAGGGTGACAATGTTCATGCTTGATAAAATTAATATGCTCATATAGTCATTAATATTGATTCATTCATTCATTTTCTGAACCGCTTAATCCTAATTAGGGTCACGGGGAGGCTGGCGCCCATCTCAGCCGACTGGGCGAGGGCAGAGTACACCCTGGACAGCTCGCCAGGCCATCGCAGG
>JBCNYH010000016.1:11494273-11512876 GCA_039654325.1 Tandanus tandanus | reverse complement strand
TGTGTGTGTGTGTGTGTGTGTGTGTGTGTGTGTGTGTGTGTGTGTGTGTGTGTGTGTGTGTGTGTGTGTGTCTTTTGCCTAACCCCTGGCTGAGAGTTTTCAGGTTTGTTGTGATATCACTGGTTCCTTTTGACCAGGGATTAGCAGTTTTCAGCAGACCATGATTACAACTACTCATTCTATGCTAATTAATAAACCCCACGTCCTTGGTTCATGTTATCACTTAATGGTTGAGCAGAATACCCATGACCAAGTCTCAACATCTATTCAATAGGAGTCTTTCAACTTTTGGGAGGACTCTATTTTGACACCTCTTTTACACCAAATAATTAAATATCAATGCCAAATAAGTGATTACATAAAATAATTATATGCATATCTAAAATATAAAAGAAGATTAATTAACATAAAGTTTTTGACATTACAGGACATAGGAGTCAAAAGTGAAACTTTTAGGAAGGCATGGTTCCTGTTACATTTTAAGCTAACACAGCTTATACACAATAAAAACATCATGCTTACACTCAAACGCGGTAGTAGTGTGATGGAGTTGGTGGGTTTTGCTGCTTTAGGTCCTGACTGGCTTGCCATAAGTAAGCGATGAATGACATCAGCTCTACCAAAAAATGCAGTACTAAGGGGAAATGTCGGTCATCAGTCTATGATCGGAAGCTTAAGCACAATTGGGTTATACAGTCAAAGCAAAACAAGTCTACCTCTGAATGAGTGAAGAAAAAAGAATAAATTAAGATTTTAAAGTGTTCTAGCAAAAGTTTTAACCTGAATCCTATTGAAATTGTGGCAGGACCTATAAAGGGTAGTTAAAAGAGAAAATCATTGATTAAAATAATTTTGTGGAAAGGAGGGGGCCAAAATTTCTCCAGACCAGTGCAAAAGATTGATCTCCTGCTGCTGGAAGCAGTTGACTGAATTTGTTGCACACAGTATGAATGGTAGTATAAAGTAACTAAGTACTGACTTTGGGATAAATTACTTTTTCTCATGGGTGATGTAGGTAAGTTTTTGTCCTTCAATAAATAAAAAACAAAAAACCTTGAAAACTGTGTTTTGTTTAAATACAAATACTGAAAAGACTTTTTCATAAGAGTCTTTCTCTCTCTTTCTCTGTGTGTGTGTGTGTGTGTGTGTGTGTGTGTGTGTGTGTGTGTGTGTGTGTGTGTGTGTGTTGATCCAAAACCCCTCTGAGCTGACATCCATGTTGATTCAGCTTGCAGAATGCATTGCTACTTGTTGGTTACAGTTGCATGCAGCATATGTCAAGGAAGATGAAAGAACAAAAGGAAGAACACACAATAACCGCAGGGTGAATAGAGGGCTGGAAAACCTGATTGCCTGTCTAAAATCCAGACACCAGCACAGCCCACAAACCCTTTTATCAAGACATTCCACAACAGTAATGTGATCTTATCTTTCTGGGCGTATTAGTGGCAGCATTATTGTATCAGTGGCTGTGTATGTGGTCTTGACATGACATTGCCATGACAGACTAACTAGATCTAGCCCCAAAAATAAGTTGTTATTATTGTTGTTATTATTATTATTATTATTATTATTATTATTATTATTATTATTATTGCAATGCTTAAATGAAGTCAGTACGGTGGCGTAATGATTAGGAAGTTCCTCCTAACAGCAAGAAGGTCCTGGGAGGGCATTTCTGTGTGGAGTTTGCATGTTCTCCCCTTTTGTAATTGGCTATACAAAATGGCCACTAAGTGTGAGTGTGAATGGTTGTGTGTTGGACTGCCAAGCTGTTCATGGTGTACCCAGCCTTTTCCCAAATTTTGTTGGGTTGGGCTCTAGCCTCCTTGTAGATTAAAGCAGTTCAGAAAAGGAATAAATGAAGGATAAACTGAAAGTGTCATGATAGCACAGTTTTTAGCCTGTCCACTTCAGAGCAAGAAAGTACTGTGTTCAAGTCGCAGTCTCAGCCAGCCTGTTTCTATGTGGAGTTTGCATGTCCTCTCTGTTCTTGGTGGGTGTCTTCTGGGTACACTCGGTTTCCTCCCACAGTCCAAAGACATTCCCATTAGGCTAATTGGCTGTTCCAAATTGCCCCTAGGTGTGAGTGAGTCTGGTGGTCTGGTAAGTGGTTCAGCAAATGAATGAGTGAGTGAGCAAGTTCAGCATAGATGTGGCTCATCAACTCCATACCGCCCTCTAGATTTTAAAAGCATACTTCTTGTCTTTGTAAACTCGTGAAATCTAACACACACACATAAATTTTGGTAAAATGTGTAATTCTTTCATGTGGTTGCCCCAAAGGTCATTCAGTATTCATGACTTTTAGTCTGAAGATTGTACTTGCCATAATAAAGGTATTGTCGATTAGCTTGTATTAACTCTGTCCAACAGGCCATTTTGAAATGTTTGCACTGATTTTTCTTTCTTTCAGAACTCTTTCACACTCCTGCACATTTCACTGGATTTCCATTTCATTTATTTATCTGATGATACACTGAGAAGGAATGGAGGATATCTTAAACAAAGGCATATTGGCGGGCAATTGTTTTGTTTGAGACACAACACTAAACTTGACGCAACAGTCTTATTTTCAGGACACATGTTCTTTTGACATTCATTACATTTGCCATAAGCATGACTGTCATCATTTCAGTAATTTTTAACATTGGTATGAGTGACTCAGCCCAGCAGAAAGTAAGGCATTTTGAAATTTGTGATTTTTTTTTCACAAACACTTTTAAAATCCTCCTACAGGGTTTATTAGATTTTGTTTGAATTTGGTTTACTGGAAGCTGAGAAAGATAAATGTTGGACTGGATTATGAGTTTACAAACTCATGCCGATAAAAGAACCAGACCTCAGGACTGAACATTTTCATGAAAGGGCTACTGTATGTGCTGTGTCTCTCTGCCACTTGAGATGGGGGGCTTTAAATGCAGTTATATACTCCATTTAAAAGTGCCACAGGCAAGCTGCATATATGCACATGGACTAGAAGTTCATTCTCTGTTTAAAAGTTCACAAGTTTAAAAGTTATTGTCAGTTTTTGAACTAAATATTTCCACTGCATCTGCGCATTTTTACATTAACATGATTGTTTTAATCTGACATCTAATTCTATTAGCAGGGAGCAGGGAGGCTGGAGCCTATCTCAGCCATCACTGGGCAAAGACAGGGAACACTTTGAACAGCTAAACCATTGAAGGGCCACCACACACATACAACCATTCACACTCACACCTAGGGGCAATTTGGAACAGTCACTTAGCATAATGTGCATGTCTTTGGACTGTGTTAGGACACTGAAATACAAAGAAGAAACCCACTCAAGCAGAGGGAGAACATGCAGAATATACACAGAGAAGCACGACCTGAACCCAGGACCTTGCTGTGAGGCAGACGTCCTAATCGATATTCCACCGTGTCACCCATCTGACATTATTTCAACCACATTTCATTGTTGAGGGTAGGTCAAGTGCTAGCAGGGTCTCCAAAAATTCAAGACAAAGTAACCTGAATAATGTTTAATTAGTTTCAAATGTATAAACTCAGGAAGTAAACCTAATTACAGACTAATGAATAAATACAGTAAAGCCTTATGGTGAGGAAACATTTAAAGAATACGGGATGCACAATACACCACTGAGTTTGTGTGCAGTGAGGATCATCCTTATGTCTTTTTTTATCTTTCCTCCTGATCGAACAGACTCTTCTTTCTTCTTCTCTCATTTTGTACATTTGCTTATTTAAACATGTCACACATGTGCATAGCAGGAAAATGCAGGGATGCAATATGCAGATTACAAGGTTTACAAATTAAAAATAAAATGTCAAGTACATATGGCAAAGGTCAAGCGATCAGATGTACAACACAGCAGAGATAATCCAAAGGCAGGGTCAATGAAACAGCCAGATATCATACAAGGAGACACTTTATCAGAGAATGGGCAGGTAATGAGCATTGTGAAAACAAAACAGGTCATACATGGAAATGGCGATCAATAAACAGAAGACATGTTAGAGACACAGAGCAAATCTTCATAAGTAGAGAATGTGAGCAGAGTCGTTAGGTAGTGAGCAGAGGCCTGTGCAATTAGGAGGATTACTGTTTTATCCTGGTAAGTTGAGCAATAACTTTGCGATGTTGGGAGTAAACTCCAGATGAACCAGTGCTACAGGAGCTAAGGGTTTCCTCGAGGTTTGTTAGGTCATTCTTTCTTTATGACATCTCTAATTACAGTTGGTGGAGTAATGATTGATTTAATTTTATTATTATAACATATTATAACAATATCATAACATATATACAAATGTAAATTAATACCATGATACTGCACATGTAGCCTAACAAATATCACAAGAAGCACTAAAATAATAAAGATTTAATTATTTTAGTATCAGATACATGAAAGAAACCATGCAGGCAAAAATCTACATGATTCTTTAACTATCATCAACAACAAATTAATAGATTGAAATTCGTGGTATTTAAATTAAAATGAAACCATCACACTAGTACGTCAGTTAAAAGCATATATAAAACAAAATGGCAGCACGGTGGTGCAGTGGTTAGCAAGTTCGCCTCTAAGCAAGAAGGCATGGGTTCGATTCCCCAGCTCGGGGCGTTTCTCTGTGGAGTTTGCATGTTTTCCCTGTGCTTGCGTGGGTTTCCTCCAGGTACTCGGTTTCCACCCACAGTCTAAAAATATGCACAGTAGGCTTTACAGTCCAAAGACATTCACAGTAGGCTAATTGGCTGTTCCAAATTGACCCTAGGGGTGAGTGTTAATGTTTGAATGTGTGTTGCCCTGCAATTGTTTGGTGAGCTGTTCAGGGTGTACCCCACCTTCACCCAGAGTTGGCTAAGGTGGTTGCCAGCATCCCGGCAACCCTAATTAGGATTAAGCGGCTTAGAAAATGAATGAATTAATTCATCAAATAAAATTGTATATACTCTGTGCTGTACAACCTTTAAATATATATTATATAAAGAGTACTTTCTACCCTAATGTTCGTCAGTGTTTAGCGGCTAATGGGTTTGTTTAAGAAATATAGCCCATGCGTCAGGTGTAATTAAATGTTTCTGACTATATTCACATACCAGATTAAGCAGTTCGGCTAATTAATAAGGAATATTTTCCATTCTATTTAAAATAGGAATTAATCAGACAAAATAAAAATACAACAAGAATATGTTTAAAATTAATTGGTTATGCGTTAAAAACAATCCTCCTCTCATTATTTGCTGCCACTGTTTTGTACTTTGCTGTAAGAGATGTTCACTCACTTTTTCACTCATTTGCCAAACCACTTAATCCCACTAGGGTTGCGGGAAGGCTGGTGCCCACCTCAGCCGACACTGGGCAAAGGAAAGGTTGGTGAGTTTATTGTTCCAAATTGCCTGTAGGTGTGGATGTGAGTGTGAATGGCTGTGTGTGTTGCCCTGCGACGGACTGTGAAACTGTTCAGGGTGTACCAAGCCTTCGCCCAGTGTCGGCTGAGATAGGCTTCAGCCTCCCCATGACCCTTATAAGATTAAGCGGTTCGGCAAATGAGTAAGTGGTGCAATATATTAGGTATAGTATAGTAGGTAATAAACATATAACATTTCTATGGTTACCCTGTTGAAAAATCTAACATGGTCTGACCAGCTTCAGTGAGTGTGAATGGTTGTATGTGTGTTGGCCCTGTGATGGCCTGGCGAGCTGTTCAGGGTGTACTCCGCCCTCGCCCAAAGTCAGCTGAGATGGGTGCCAGCCTCCCCGCAACCCTAATTAGGATTAAGCGACTTGACGAAAATAAATGAATGAATGAATGTTTTGTTCTTAGTGAAAAATGTTCATGTTCACCGCTGCATTTTGGACAGCCGGTAGCTGGTCAAACTACACAGGATTTTTCTGCAGGGTAATAAAAATGACCATGATAATCTAGTCAGTATGGAACATTAATTAAACATCATAATTTTTACCAACTCTAAGTTAAATTGTTGCAAATAAAAAAGGATGGAAGGGAATTAAATACATCACTTGGGATGAAATAATGGCTTTCATATACTCATAAAGAGTTCAGATTGAGAATTTCAGAAGGAACAGGAAGGAATTGACCTACTGCTTTGCATTTAATTAGATGTCACATTGTTTTACCATATTGGTGATTAGGGACAAATTATAGGTCGGCAGAGTCAGACTCACTTGAACCCTGGGGCTGAACCTGAACCTTCCTGTACATCCACATAACACATTTGGAAGAACTTAGTCACCCGATATTTAATGCCAAATACACCGAGTTGCTCAAAGAAGGATTTTCAATATTATCACTTTATGAATACTAACATCAATACTAACTCCTACGCCTTTTTCCAAGATAATTGTGGTTGAAACAACAGTACTTTTTTCATGACCCCAGTAGCAGCTTCACATACAGTCATCCTTTTTCCCTTACAAGCACTCTGCTTCTAAATCATTCCGCACAGCTGCTGAGAGGGATTGTGTGGTGATGGAAGGGTGCTTTCAGCTAAGAGAGCTTATTTGAATTTTCCATGATGACAAAGAGGTTGATAAATATTCCAGGATTTAGAAGCAGCCATGAATCCATGGCCTGTTAGGTGTCTGTTTATATGAAAGCAAAATTATTCTTTTTTATTTTTTATAAAGAATTTGAAGGGCGTGCTGGAGTGGTTAGCGCAGTGGCTAGCGCAATGGTTAGCATGTCCGCCTCACAGCAAGAAGGGCTGGGTTCGATTTCTGGGCTCAGGCATTTCTCTGTGGAGTTTGCTCTCCCGTGCTTGCGTGGGTTTCCTTTGGGTACTCCGGTTTCCTCCCACAGTCCAATCACATGCACATTAGGTAAATTGGCTGTTCCAAATCGCCCCTAGGTGTGAGCGTGAGCGTAAATGGTTGTATGTGTGTTGGCCCTGTGATGGCCTGGCAAGCTGTCCAGGGTGTACACCTCCCTCGCCCAGAGTTGGCTGAGATGGGCGCCAGCTTGCCTGCAACCCTAATTAGGATTAAGCGGCTTAGAAAATGAATGAATGAATAAACAAAGGTTTTGAATTTGGTGCTGTTATTTCTACATGATATATTATTTTAGAACAATTACTCATTATTTTATTATATATCATGATAATTGTTTTATATCTTGTGTAATTAAGGACAGTTCATTCTTATATAACAATGAACTATTAGAATAATAAAAAACAAATATTGTTAGTAATTCAGTTTAAGGCATTCTGGTATGCTATGTGAAATTAAAATGGTCAAAATGGCCACTATCCATATTAAGGTTGTGGGAATACCGGAGCCTTTCTCAGCCGACTCTGGATGAAGATGTGGTACATTTTGAACAGCTCACCAGTCCATCGCAGGGCCAACACATGCACAACCATTCACACTCACGGGCAATTTGGAACAGCCACTTAACCTAACATGCACCCACATAAGCACATGGAGAACATGCAAACTCCACACAGAAACACCCCTGCAGAGCCTGAGACTTTCTCCCATAAGTGTTCATTATATGTACAAATGTATATGCTGTGCTAAGAACCCACTTTTTCGATATATTTCTCAAATTTGGATCCCAGTACATTATTTTCCCCCTGATTTGCCCTTTTCTTCAGGAAATTTCACTAACTTGGGGTAATCTTGTTCGACCTTTCTCTAGTGTGTGGTCTTATTCAGAAAATTTCCCAAACTGGGATAGACTTTTATAAAATTTCCCTAATTTTATTAGGCCACAATCCTTGAGTTAGAGATAATCATCTCAGGACCCCTGTCAGCCGTGGCTGGTTGAAACTGGTGGGATAGAACATCAGGCTTCAGATTCTTTGTTCCTGGACAATATGAAAAGACAATGTTAAATTTATCCAAAAAAAAGTGCCCACCGTGCCTGTCTGGAATTGAGCCGCTTTGCCTGGCGAATGTACTCTAGGTTTTTGTGATCTGTCCAGACTAAAAAAGGTAGATAGGCTCCCTCCAGCCAATGACGCCATTCCTCAAGGGCCAACTTAACAGCAAGCAATTCACAATCTCCGATGCTGTAGTTCCTTTCAGCCGAAGACAGCTTCCGAGAAAGGAAAGCACACGAGTGAAGTTTCCCATCTTCCCTTCTCTGAGACAGCACTGCTCCCACTCCAACATCCGAAGCATCAACCTCCACCACAAACTGGTGGGCTGGATCAGGAAGCCTCAGGATAGGAGCAGAAGTGAAGTGGTCCTTAAGCCCTTTAAACACCATATTCGCCTCAGAAGTCCAAGTAAAAGGGACATTGGATTTACTAGTTAGGGCTGATATGGGGGCAGCCATGTACTAAAACCTCGGATAAACCTATGATAAAAGTTGGCAAAACCAAGAAACCTTTGATTCTCTTTGACAGATGTTGGGAATAGGCCAACCACCTGAGTCTTCCGTGGATCCATGTGAACACTGCCTGGCTTGATTATAAATCCTAAAAAGGACACTTCAGAGACATTGAAGTTACATTTCTCGAGTTTAACACACAGACGGTTTTTAAGTAGAACCTTCAATACTTCTCGGACATGTTCGTGGAGGGATGAAGAAAAAATGAGAATATCATCCAGGTACACAAACACAAATTTGTTGCAATGCAATTAGACACAGCTGAAGTCAATAACATAATTGGATGTATGAGAGAACTCAACCCAAGAAATTTGAAATCTGGTGGTCATACAAATTCAACAATAAATAAAAACAAGGCAGAGTTCTGACACCAAGGGTACCAAGACAAACTATTGGTGCTGGAAATGATTTCTGGGCTCTCAATTTTAAAGATCCCTCTGGCTTCCAGGGGGTTTTCGCCCCCTCGAAACCCCCACCAGGGCGTTGCCCCTGGACCCCAATGGAGACCTGGGCGTTCCCTATACCCCTGGCCCATTTTAGGATTTTCCTCTTTTTTAGCTCATTGGTTGTCTCCTCTCTGATATGAATATCCTAGGAGTATATTAACCATTCTGAGTGCAGATTTGCTAATATCTAGTGACATCTGATAGAATAATCAGATATGCCATTACTAGGAATAAATTATGAGTACAAATTAAGAAGATAATAAGCCAAAATAATGAGATATTGCGTTAATATTGATAAAAAAATATATATACAATACTTCATTTTGTTGGCAGATCAGCACATCACACTTTAGGCCTGTGGTATTCAAAAGCAAAGCACATGTCATACCATAGAATACAGTCGTTGAGTAGGCAAACAGCCACAATCCCTGTGCTAAATATTCTCTGGCCCTCCTGGGCATTTTCTATTTTGCTATATTCAGTAATTTCCAAATGCATAATTCATCCATAAAAAGGTCTTTGATCCATTTGTACGCCTCTCCAGCCTCCTGCCAGAGCCATTACCTCCTTAAGCCTTTTGTTCATGTTATTTCCATAGAGAGTGATTGATAGTGAGTACTGCAGTCCAGCCGTGAGTCTTTGAAAGATCTCTTACTTACATAAAGGACTCCAGAAAAAGATAGAGGGTTCAAATGCATTTGCACACGGCAGTGTCACAATTAGTTACACAATGCTGGGCCAGTACTGACTCTGCCAGTGAAAAACTAGCAAAGTGTCTGTGGGCTCCTTTCAGAACACCCACTCCATAATCACATTAGCAGCCATTAACAAAGTGACGCTATTGATGTATGCGTCGGAAGATTGAGATTTAAAAAAAGGAGGGCAGAATCATTGATTCATTTTCGGGCACTCTTATGTTTGCTAATTAACAGAATTTATGCAACATAAGATCACAACATGAAGCTTTCTCTGTACAATCAACTCAAATGTTTTAGAAGGCTTTACGTCCTCGTTTTTTCACTCCCTGAGTTTAAGAGTTTGCAGCTCTGTTCAATTTATTTATGGAATACTTATACTGAAATAAATTCCAGTGGAGTAGTCACTGACATAGCACACACATAATACTTTGCCATATCTTATCGAAACCCCAGATATCACTGGTATGAAGAGTGCATTGGTAAAGCACATACAGATTGGGTGAACAATATTTTATATAAATTAACTTTTAAAGGGAAAATAAACCCAAACTTAATCATATACATCTTTGCACATCAAAACACCCTGTTGATATTACAAACTTCTTTGTGAGGGAAAACAACCCCAGCAAGTAATAAATCCATACACAGGGGCTGACACTGTACTGCGAAAAGCCGCACATTATTCACGTGTATGCGACTGTAAAGGTAATTTTCATATGAATAAACAGCGGGACATACCATTTGTTCCTATAAACAAGTCTATGTTTGTTTGATGTATGTGAATGTCAGCTCGTGTTGTGTTGATGTGCCTAGTTTTATTTTATTCAGAAGTTCACTAGTTTATATTTGATTTGTTAGATTATTATCCATAGTATGTTATTTTTGCCATTATCTTGCCTTATATGAACTGACAAATTCATGTCCTATTCTCTTGATTTCACGGGGATGAAACGGCAGTCTTTCGAAACAGGCTAATTCAAACCGTTTGACGGATTTTATCAGATTGCCACTTAGAAACTGGAAGTAAAAACTACCTGATAATAAAAATACATAGGGTCAAATGTAATAGAAGAGTTTGGGAGGCCTGCCTTCCATGAATTCAACATGCAATTCTTTCTATATGTTTATGCAATGTCACAAGTTTAATTTTAGTATATGGTATAAAGATTTTTTGCTGAGCACCAAAGAGTTGAACTACTGCGTGAAGTCTTCTCAGGCACATCTCAAACACTTTCACTGGGATCAAGCAGAGGTTCCTGTGGTGCCAATTATAGAGTGAAAATGATTCCTCGTGCATCGTGAATCACTTGTTCACTATTAAAGCCGGAATTTAATATCTGTGCAATCAGGGAAGAAACATTTCACTAATGGTGTGGCAGTGAGGATGTGGTCGAATGCCCTCTGCAGGCACAGAGGAGTCAGATAGTGATGGCAGGTGATGAATGAATGCACCAGGGTCTCATTATTGGCCTTTTTATGTGTGTTCTCTGTGTGTGCTTTTAGGTAGAGATGAACTGGAAACTCGACGGAGAGCTGGGAGCAGCGGTATCTGTGTGTCAGGGGTGTAGCGTGTGATTTGGTGCATTAAAGACCTCAAACTGAGAATTTGGAAGCTGTGAAAAGAGCTTGGTTTATTTGGAACAATGAATAAACAGAGTGAATTGTCCATCTGCCTCTGAGCCTCTTGTGTCCCAAACTAGAAATCTGTTACAATGGGGTGACCTGGGCAGTCAGTACATTCAGGTCATCAGCTGAGTTCATTTTATTGCTTCTTAGCAATAATAAGATGAAGCTCACCCTAACTAACTGAAGCATCCTCAGTGCATAACACTGCTTCCAAGGCTTCTACAGTGGTCACTATACATGATGAGTGCATGGCTTCATGTGCTTCCCCTCTTACTCACTCCGGAATAGGGTAAATCTGGACTCATCAGATGACATTAAGCAAATTAAGCTTTTTATTCTGATTATGCTTACAAACAAATGGTTTTTAGCCATTTTGGACCAATTCTGTGAGTTCTTGTTGCATTGCGTATGTGGAAATACTCTTACTTTTACTATTGAATATGTCTGGGCTTGAATTCGAATCCAGTATTCAGCAAAGCAAAAACACGAAAACATGTTTTATGAAGCAAAAACATTTTTATGAAGTCAAATAGCCGGTGATCCTCATTACGACAGTGTACTGGGCAATACTGGGGGGTGGGGGAGGGATTGTAAGATTTTTAGAATTAAACTGTTATCTTACGATAATAAATTCATAACATTAGGAAAATTTTAGAAGAGGAGCAGAAGCGCTGCCTGCCACCATGTTTGTCAACATTTAATATTTAACCTGTGTGTAATGGCTGTGCCCTCCAATTAGGGTGGTGGTCACAGTCTTTACATCTTTTGCTGATGTGCCAAAAGATTAAGAACTTCACTATTCATGAAACAAATACCAAAGTATGACTTTAAAAGATACTCCACATTCCTTATTTCTAATGCAGGTGGCAGGCTGCTCTTCTGATATTTCCACTCTGAAATAAAATGTAGCCTAAATTGTGAATTTATTCTCATGCCAATTTCTTCCATGTCTCTGTGGTTCTTTCCTAGAAATAGACACATTCTCTTGTTCATTATTTTTAAAGTCCTATTTTTAAAAAACCCAATAAGGCTGCCATGTAACTGAGTTGATGCTGATTGGCTGTTATGTTTTGCTGACTTGCATGATGATGGGCAGCAATTAAATAAAACAAAACAAAACAAAAAAAACCCAGAGTTTTTATTATTAATAATGAAAATGAAACCCAAAAAATAGAGGCTCATACACCATCGCTCAGACTCACACAGAATAAAAACACACAATCTAACTCAAGCAGGCAGAAAAACTTTAATTGGGCAAAACAACACGGATCATGAAGTAAATAATAATAATTAGACTAACAAGACAGGTGATATAAATAAAGACAGAAATCAGCGAGTGAAAGGCAGTGAACAGAAATCTCACTGTTAACCTTTCCTGCTTTCGCTTCCGAACGTAGTCGGGAAATGCTAGGGAGATTAATTAATTTATTTATTAATTGCCTTAATTTGCATTTTAAAGGAGCCGCAGTACTCTTACAACACCAGCCTCTGACACTTATAGACTAAATCGATATATATTACTTATGATAATGTGGTGCTGATGTGGCAAAATAAGTATTTTGTTATTTGTGAAACAAGTATAACTTCACAAAATGTTCTCCATAGGAGATTAGCCTACGTTAGCTAAGGTAGTGTAGTTCCTACAGTACTGTGCAAAAGTCTTAGGCACCCTACTTTTTTTTTGCATAGACTTTGCTATAGATTTCCATTATTATAACTTGTATACTAGCAAGTTAGTACAATAACACTTCAGATTTCCAAACATTAGTTTTCCAGCACAAAATGAAATGTTACATTTTTAAAAAAATGTTAGTACAGCATGTCAATAAAGAAAGCAGCATATTACGTATAGGAGGCCACTTTTCAGACAAAGATATAATGAAGGCTGCTTCATTTTCATTTTCATGCATTTACATAAATGTGACAGTCAACATTTCCAGCAGAACTGTGGCTGGTTCTGTAAGATACGCGGTAGATCCTGTACTTGTACTTGTAAAACTGCACAAACTGTACCTGATGCTTTTATATTTTTAAAGCAAAACATCATCACACCTAATATTCATTTAGTTTCATTTATTACTATGTGCTGTGCTTTATAGAATTTTTATGTAGAGATCTTTAATTCAATGTCATTATTAATATGTAAATATAAGGAATCTTTGTGCTACACCATTCCTTTGCATGTGCCTAAAACTTTTGCACTGTACTGTAGGTAGTTCACTGACATGCTGTGCTCATTGTTCAGTCAGCCTGTGTGTCGTGGTTGCCTTTACCAATTACGCCAGGTTGTGAAGTTCACAATGTTCCCATAGGCTTTAAGATTAGACTTTAGTTTATTGGCATGAATGTGGACTAGGAACTGAATATTCGTTTTTAAATGATTTTTCCTGCAGTGATCTTTACGGTTATACATGTTTATTGCTGGGTTTATAAAAGCCATAAGGCGATATTGCATTTAAGTGTTCTTATTTTAATTATTAATAATTATTGTAGGTGGGGGCAGGGGTGGCCCGGTGGTAGGGTACTGGCTTACTGATACAAAGGTCGGGGATTCAAGCCCCACCCTCACCAAGTTGTCACTGCTGTCCCCCCAGTGCAGCTAACTGGGTTATTAAAGGCGTTCGTAAAGAGTAGGCCATTGGGTTGCCGACAGCATGTTTCTGCCCTGCGGTGACCTGGTGAGCTGTCCAGGGTGTACCCCGCCCTCACCCAGAGTCGGCTGAGATGGGCGCCAGCCTTCCAGTGACCCTAATTAGGATTAAGCGGTTCAGAAAATGAATTAATGAATACTATAGGTGGCTTGGTGTCATAGAGATTCACGTCTGCGCCTAAATGCAAGAAGGTCCTGGGTTTGAGTCCCGGGCTTGTGGGCTTCTGTGTGGAGTTTGCATGTTCCCCCTGTGCTTGCCTGGGTTTCCTCTGGGTACTCAGATTTTCTCTCACAGTCCAAAGACATGCACATTAGGCTAATTGGCTGTTTCAAATTGCTCCTAGATGTGAGTGTGAATGGTTGTGTGTGTTGGCCCTGTGATGGTCTGGCAAGCTGTTCAGGGTGTACCCTACCTTCGGCCAGTGTCGGATGAGATGGGCCCCAGCCTCCCCACTCTTATATCCTCAAATAAGAAGTGTAAAAAATGTAATTAATTAATTAATTAATTAATAATAATAATAATAATTAATATTCAATAATTTTGCTGTGCTGAAGCCTACAGATATACTGTAAGTACTGTGCTTTCTGCACATCCTACTATTAAACACAGCTGTGAGTTCTACTGGTATTTTTGTTTCTTTTTTAAGATATGAATTTTTCCTTTACATTTACATGATTTTCAATCACATTCAGTTAAGCTTTTCTATTATCTACTATCCTTCTAGATGTTAATTCTGTGTTGGACTATTCTTAACCCAGTTTTATTACTTTCATTCATCTCTTTGGTTATTTCATGTGCTTGATGGACACCAATAATTTGACCTATCGGCCTGAAACATCTCATAAAAAAAAATCCAATAAATTCCTTCAAGAGCATGATTATTTTATTTAAAGGCAAATTTCCACTTATGATACCATTTTGGAAAATCAACAAAATCAATAAAATCAATCAATCAAAATCAATCAAAATCAATCAAAATTTGTTTTAAAATCAACAACAACAACAATACCAACAATAATAATTATAATAACAGCAATAACAATAATACATTTATTTTACTCGCCTTTCAAGACAATCAAGGTTATCTAGCAAAGTAAAGTGTAACACAGCTGAGAGGCAGATATGAACCGGGATACAAATTTCAGTTCTCCTGCTCTTTATTTAGGGCGGCATGGAGGCGTAGTGGTTAGCAGATCCGCCTCACAGCAAGAAGGCCTGTGTTTGATTCCCGGGCTTGGGCGTTTCTGTGAGGAGTTTGCATGTTGTCCCCGAGCCTGCGTGGCTTTCCTTTGGGTACTCTGGTTTCCTACCGCAGTCCAAAAACATGCACAGTGTTCTAAGCTGTTCTAAATTGCCCCTAGGTGTGGGTATGAGTGTGAATGGTTGTGTGAGTGTTGGCCCTACGATGGCCTGGCAAGCTGGCCAGGGTGTACCAGAGTCGTCTGAGATGGGCGCCAGCCTCCCTGCGACCCTGATTATTATTAAACAGCTTAGAAAATGAATGAATGAATGAATGCTCTTTATAGATACTCAGACCAGACTAACAGCACTGAGTTGGGAGAATTTAATAATATAAATATTAATAAATGTTTGCATATATTTTCAGTAAAGAAACAGTTATAATATACCTAACTTACTGTCTTTTCATGATTGGTGGTCTGAAAACTGCATTATTTTTGTTATTTTTCACCAGTTGACATTTTTTGCAATATATTTATATTATATCTTTATTATTTATATTATTATAAGAAAAAATATTTTAACGTGGAATTTGGGGGAAATAGCTATACCTATATTACCTATAAATAGTTAAACATGGTGGTGGGACTCAGAGGTGCATTGCCTCAATATTAAGCACTAAGGAGTCATGACAGTCTGAACAGTTCACTAGTTGTCCTTCCTTAGACCTATGATTATATACTACTGGTCTGAGACTGAAATCTTCTTGTCCAGACTGCATAGGTTTGGATTTAGCACGCTGTCTCAGCTATACTTAAAGAACCATAGATGGTTATCTTTACCATAATCATTTCAAATTTAAAATGTTGTTTTAAAATGTATTGTACAGCCCTTTGTATAACCCCATGTTCTTCACTCCTCATTTGTTTTAAGATTGTGGTCTTTGCTCTTTGAGATAAAATGACATCTGGTTGAAAAAGAAGCTCTTCAAAAGAGCCAGAACTTCACAGGCACATTTAATCTCCCTTCTCCATCCCCTTAAGCTCTGACAGCTGTTTGTTTGTATTGTCAATCAGCTTGGCTCCAAGTGGGCATGCCACCATCTCACAAGCAAACCAGTGCTTCGCAGGTGATCCCAGCTCATGTAGAATTCACAGGAATTCTGAGCAGTGGTTCAATGACCAATTAATTGGATTTCACATGAATTAATGAGTTTGCTCATATGAATGCTAATGGGTTTGCAATTATTAGGCTGTGTTGGCTTTACAGATATTATTTAACAGGGTTTTTTGCTCACTATTTAAAAAACTACAGTAGAAAAACTTGTAAATATTAATCATATCACAAGAAACTATTTCTCCCGGTATTTTTTTCTGTTCTTTTTGGTGATGACAAATATGGATTCATATGCAGAGCATAATACTGTAATGATCTCCCCCATTCCCGACACGCGCAGTGACTCTGACCTGCACGCACATCCAATATGTCTGCCTCGCACTACACTTCCCAGAATACACTGCCACGGTCCGGGTCACCTGATTACTGACTGTAAACAACAGTTTCCAATCAACTACACTCATCTAGAGACTTTAAAAGACTCATTTTCACGACCATGGCGTGAAGCAATAGTACAGTGCACTCTGTTTATTTACTTACCATTTGATTTTCTGTGTTTGGCTGTGCTTGCTTTACCGTTTGCAGATTTTTGCCTGTGCCTCTGTTTATACAGTTTGTTGGATATCTGACCTTAGCTTGTTTGTTTACCTCGCCTCTGCTTATGCCTTTGATCAACTGTTTGATTAGTGTTTTGACCTCTGCCTCTTTTCACGTTTCCCCTTTGGATTATTACCTGCTTATTTTCAGTAAACATGCATTTAAAGTTATACCAGACGTGCGTCTGTGTCTGACTCCTGACAAATACTATACGATTAGCTGACATTGGCATTTTCTTTGATAAAGGCTTTTTTTGGAACTAATGCAGTTCAGGACTGTTTTGGGCCAAAAACAACAAAATAATTAAATACAATATTCCCTTTCCACTGTATTTCCATGAGAAAGAACAACAGTGTAATTAAGTTTACCAAAATCTCCTTGCAGTGCTCATTTATCACCAGCTACTTTGCAACACTGAAAGCTGTTCAAGCCTGAAATGCTAATTACACTTTTGTGTTTACTTACCTCACTCATCCAATCCCTGCAAAAAGTGATCATGCAAATCCCTGAAATGTCAACAGTGTTAATTTTCTATGAGAAGACAAAATGTCATTGTTCTAACATCAAGCACAACAGAAAAAATTAGTGCATGCTGCATCCACATTTTACTGACATTCAATTCAGGTTTGTGTTGTTTCTCATTGTAAGTTGTTCCAATAGTAGATCTGCTCTAATAACAACAGAGGAAGGAATTAAAAGGACCTACATAATTAAAAAAAATAAACTTGAGCTATCTCATACATACAAGTGACAAAATGGATTTAAATATAAAAAAGCCCTTACAGTAAAATTCCAAACTCTCATGTTACAGTGAACACTGGCATAGTGGTCAGCACGTCTGACTCACAGCAAGAATGTCCTGGGTTTAATTCTCGGGATCTGGCATTTCTGTGTGGAGTTTGCATGTTTTCCCTGTGCTTGCATGGGTTTCCTCCAGGTTCTTTGGTTTCCTCCAAAGACATGCACATTAGGCTATCTGACTGTTTCAAATTGCTCATATCTGTGAATGTGAGTGTGCATATTGCCCTGTGATGATCTAGTGAGCTGTTCAGGGTGTACCCCATCTTTGCACAGTGTTGCCTGAAATAGGCTTCAGACTCCCCTCAACCCTAATAGGATTAAGTGGTTCAGCAAATGATGAAATAATGAGATATTAAACTAACAAATCAGATATAAACTAGTCAACGTCTGAATAAAATCTGCACATTACTCTACATTACATTACAGTGTATATTTAAGTGCATTCATATGCAAAACACTTTCTTGTTTACAGCTTGTCCTACATGAGGTACATGCAACTTTTTTCAGGACAATGGCACCCCCCTGTGTAAGGAATTATTATTATTATTATTTTCTTTATGAAGAAGCTTGTAATAACAATAACATGTTTTGATGTGCAAAGACATAAAGGATGTATGCAAGCTTTTATTAAGTATTTTTTTCTATTGCTTTAAATTTTTGAGTATAAATGAACTTGAAAATCAATGATTCCAGATTCCACGATATGATCACGTATTTAACATTATGAAAACAACTGAAAGTGCATTTCGACATGTCAGGGTCTCAAAATACTGAAATGTGAATAATATGTGGTCACCTGGAAAAAAAATTATTACTCATGGGAGAAAATCACATCTAAAAATATAATCACATGACAAACATTTAAACTATTACGTGAATTATGAGTAGTAATACATAACAACTATTTACAGATTACTATTATAAAGCGTTTATCAATGATTAAAAATAGCTTATTAAATAGTTTGTGAACACTGTATACTCACTCACTCATCTGCCAAATTGCTTAATCCTATAAGGGTCGGGGGGTGGCTGGAGCCTATCTCAGCCGACACTGAGTGAAAGTGGGGTGCACCCTGAACAGCTCACCAGACCATTGCAGGGCAACACACACACACACACACACACACACACACACACACACACACA
>JBCNYH010000016.1:11474735-11485144 GCA_039654325.1 Tandanus tandanus | reverse complement strand
CTGAGTCATTCGTGAACTGATAACTCGCTGAGTCGTTCATGAACCGATAACTCGCTGAGTCATTCGTGAACTGATAACTTGCAGAGTTGTTCATGAACCGATAACTCACTGAGTCATTCGTGAACTGATAACTTGCAGAGTTGTTCATGAATTGATAACTCGCTGAGTCGTTCATGAACCGATAACTCGCTGAGTCATTCGTGAACTGATAACTCGCTGAGTCGTTCATGAATCGGTAACTCGCTGAGTCATTTGTGAACCAATAACTCGCTGAGTCATTCGCGAATCGATTCTTTGCTGAGTCCTTCATGAATTGCTGAGTCGTTCATTAAACCGCCAGCTCATTGAACGAGAGACTAGATACCCCTACCTTAAGAAGACAGAAGCCATAGTGGATCATGAACAAACAACAAGGTGAATGTAGTGAACAGTTTTTGTAATGGTTAAAATTTTAAGTTTAATTGCAAGAAAACACATAATAATAATAAAAAATTAAATAAAAATAAACACACAGTTGTTTTAAGCTGCATTAAGTAAAGAACTCTTTATATAATTAGTATGATACCTCTTCATAAGGCAGAATAAATGGCTCACAGTAACAGTATGCCTTGCGAACTGGAAATGCGGTTTTGAGCCTGGCAGCGTTTGTTTTTTTTTTGTTTGTTTGTTTTGTTTTGGGGGTTTTTTTGTTTGTTTTTTTGAGTAAATCAAAAAAATTGATATGAATCGATTTGCTACTATCGAACGAACCGAAAGAATCGAGTTAGTTAAAAGAATCGGACTTCTCGTTACAACTACACATGATTGGCGTGGGGAGAGGCGGGTCTTCTCTGGGTGGATACTGTGGTATCCTTTCACAGTCCAAACACATGCACATTAGGTCAACTGACAACTCTAAATTGACCACAGATGGGAATGTAGAGTATGTGAATATCTGTGTGAAAGTGCCAGTGCGAGCCTTTAAACACACTAACAACCTATTCAAGGTGTACTTCTCTGGCCCAAAGCCAAGCCTTCAGCTTCCCCTGCAACCCTAATGAATAAGTGGGATAGATAATAGATTGAAGTAGTATGGGTCAGCGCAGTGGTTAGCACCGTCACCTCACAGTAAGAAGGCTCTGGGTTCAGACCTCGTGGCTACCTGGGACATTTCTCTGCAGTTCTTCAGACACTTGCATGGGTATCTTCTGGGTACTCCAGTTTCATCCCATAATGACTCTTTTTTTATACTCACGGAAAATGTGGTTCAGTTCAGACAAAATACAAAATGTTAGACAAAAGCATACAGTAGAGGAGCAGGATTCAATTAATCAGCATACAGGGTAAACTGGGCTAGGCTGGGGTTAAGCACAGTCAATATCAGATTGAGCAAACAGTACGAAAGGCTTGATACAAATAGACAGAATATACTGAGGACAGCTTCACAACGTGGGTGTCGAGAGTCCTTTTACAGTCACAGGCGTGTTGAGTAATGAGCTGCTGGTGTAATCATTTAGAAGTCAGGTGACTGAGAAGATGGTAAGGGGTTATAGTTCTGGGTTTCAAGGCTGTGTGTGATCATGATTTTTTTTTTTTTTTTTTTGTGATCTGGGTTTCAGGTATGGGCATGACAAATGTATTTTAATTAGGTAGCAAAGCGCTTGCTGGAAAATATATCCCTTATCCATTTTGTACAAAAATGAACACTCACTAAATCCTTTTGGGGGGAAAATGGTGCTGGAATTTCCCTGCCATGTTTTCATATACTTTCTCCTCCCTTAAAACCTAATGGTTAATTTATAAAAAGCAGACTTGTTGTCCCAAAGGAAAAAAAGAAAGAAAACTTCCCCTGTATTTGGGGGAAAAAATTAAATGTTTGTTTCCACTCCTGCAACTTGCACATCCGCCTCACAGCAAGAAGGTCCTGGGTTCGACTACCAGGCTCGGGCAATTCTGTGTGGAGTTTGCATGTTCTCCCCGTGCTTGCGTGAGTTTCACCCGGGTACTCTGGTTTCCTCCCACTGTCCAAAGACGTGCTCATTGGGCTAACTGGCTGTTCCAAATTAGCCATAGGTGTGAGTGTGAATGGTTGTGTGTGTTGCCCAGCAGTGGTCTGGTGAGCTGTTCAGTGTGTACCGTGCCTTCGCCCAGAGTCGGCTGAGATAAGCACCAGCCTCCCCGCGACCCTAATAGGATTAAGCGGTTATGCAATTGAGTGAATAGTTACAGCTTTATATTCCAACAGCCCTAACCTTAACCCAGCTGAACTGAGTAGATTGCCCAACTGATCTAAGCACGGTATTGCTGTCCCGCGTGAATGATGAGATGAGTGAGTTTCCATTCCTGTGATCCAGTTCATAAGCCCTAAAGTAATAATAATATATTAATTTCACTAGGAATTCTGTAACAAATCTAAAAGCAGTATATTTTTAATGTCGTACTGCTTATAAGGTTTGTGCGTTGCTGATATATAGTTGATGAAATGCTCATTTCAGACATGAATTGTTCCACTTTGCGAAGATACATCATTTAGGCACAACAATGCTTCAGAAGAGAACCATATTGAAATGAAAGTTCTGACCTTCAGTAAAGTACTGAGATTTGCCTGAGTGCATTTAATGTATATAAATATTCAATTTAAATATATGTAAATAAATATTCCATTTAATTTATTAAGGAAAACTATTATAATGAGGGTTGATGTGGGCTCTGACATAAATCACTGAAGTGCTGTCTATAAAATATAATAATAATAATAATAATAATAAGTGTTATTATTATTATTATTAATAATAATAATAATAATTGTGCATATTTTGAATATGTAAAAAATAGTAGACAGTAATATGGTAGACAATAATAATAATTTTTATTATTATTATGGTGTGGCACGTTGGCATAGTGGTTAGGACATTCACCTTACAGCAAGAAGGTCCGGGGTTCAAGTCCCAGGTTTGGGCATTTCTGTGTGGTGTTTGCATGCTCTCCCTGTACTTGTGTGGGCTTCCTCCGGGTACTTCAGTTTCCTCCTATAGTCCAATGACATACATGTTAGACTAATTGGCTCTTCCAAATTGCCTTTAGGTGGCTGTGTGTGTGTGCGCGCATGCACCCTGTGATGGTCTGGCAAGCTGCTCATGGTGTTCCCCACCTTTGCCCAGTGTTGGCTGACATAGGCTCCAGTCTTCCCAAGGCCCGAGTAGGATTAAGCAGTTCGGCGAGTGAGTGAATGAGTGAGCGAGTAAAATTATTATTAAAGTGTATCATAAAAATAATATTTGTAGCCATACATATGCTTGTTAAAGTGTCAATGTGGCATAGTGTCCTCTTCACAGTAAAAAGGTCCTGGGTTCGAGTCCCGGGCACGGTGAGGGTGTTTCTGTGTGGAGTCTGCGTGTTCTTAACGTGATTGCATGCGTTTCCTCTGGGTATTGCAGTTTCCTCCCACGGTCCAAAGACATGCACGTTAGGCTAATTGGCTGTTTCATATTTGCCTCTATGTGTGTGAATGTTTGTGTGTGTTTGTGTGTAAATGTTTTCAGAATGTTTGTGTGTGAATGTTTGTGTGTGATTCCCTGCGATTGAGTGATGAGCTGTTCAGGCTGTACCGCACCTTCACCCAGAGTCGACTGAGAAAGGCTCCAGCTTTTCTGTGACCCTAGTAGGATCAAGAGTATAAATAAAAGAATGATTGAATGAATGACTGAATGATGATTAATGTTGTTGTTAGTAATATACAGTCAATTAAAGCTTTAGTAACAGAGCTATCCCAACCTGTGACACTGAAATATAATGAAACAGGTATTTTAGTGACACAGTGGATGGAAACACCACAGAATGAGTCAGCCTTTCCAACTCAAACACTGAATTTTAGTTCTGCTTAGCAGTGATCCATAGATAATGGACAGGAAAGAATTCAGCATAGTGCAGGGTGACTTTAGCAGATAGATGAAGTCTGAGCCGCAGGGAAATTGCTTCACATCTACTTAGCATTTCTAATGCACTTTAGAATTGTCTGGTTTTCTACGGATGCTTCAGAACACAATTTCAGCAAAAGCAATTGCAGTAATGGGGGTCAAGAAACCTTAATTTCAACTCCGTGTGATATGAAATGCATTTTTAGAAACTGTGGCGGTGCTTTGTTTTTAAATGCAGGGTGTACAGGCCATCACTCTTACAGAAAACTGCAACTGGATGTTCCTTCAAAAGAAAATCAACAAGGATATTTATCTGTGTGTGTGTGTGTGTGTGTGTGTGTGTGTGTGTGTGTGTGTGTGTGTGTGTGTGTGTGTAAGAAGCCTGTATTTACTGTGTGGAGGAATATGAAGTGGTCTTTTCTTTTCATGCATTATTCAAGGCGTTTTAAATATAGAGAGCATCTATCCATCCATCCATCTTCTGTACTGCTCTTCCATCAGGCTCACTGGACAAGATGGAGCCGATCCCAGCTGACTTCAAGCGATGGAAGGATACACACTGAACAGGTTTCCAGTTTAGTGCAGGGCTAACAACAGACAGATAACCAGCCACACACTCTCATTCACACTCATAGGCAATTTAAAATACCCAGTTGACCTAATGTGCATGTCTGAGGACTGGGGAAGGAAACCAGAAAACCCAGATAAAACCCACACAAGCACAGGGAGAACAGGCAAACGCCACACAGAAAGACCCTTGGCTGAGACGCCAACCCAGAACCTTCTAATTGTCAGGCAGCAGTGCTAACCATTTAGTGTAATATAATATCATTACTGTGGGAGGATTCAGTATAAAGGATTGGAATCAGAGACAGTGAAAAAAAGAGTGGACTGTAGTAGCTGTGCCCAAAAGTCTTTTTTTGTTTCACCAACTCATTTGCTGAACCACGTATTCCTCTATTTGGGTAACAGGGTCTCAGCCGACACCGGGTAAAGGCGGGGTACACCCTGAACAGCTCTCCAGATCATCGCAGACACACACACAATAATGTACATTCAGATGTAGGGGCAATTTGGAACAATGTCTTTGGACTGTGCGAGCAAACTCCAGACAGAAACACCCTCGCCGAGCCCGGAACTTGAACCCAGGACCTTCTTGCTGACATGCTAACAACTACACCAGCGTTCAGCCCATTTTTACCCCTCAGCCAGTTATGGCTGGAGGGGTATTGTTGTTGGCTTGGCATCCGTTGGGCGGTTTGGCGGCGTGACAATAACTTTGTCCCGGCCATTGCTTGGCTCATGCACATGCCAGCTTTATGAACTTTTGCATAGGCACTCCCTATGACCTGAACCTGTGCGTGGGGTAGCTAATTTGCACATTTGACCTTTGACCTTGGCACAGTGACCTTTAATATATAAAGTTTGTCCGGGCCATTGCTCGGCTCATATGCATGATAGCTTTCTGAAATTTTGCAAAGGCACTCAATATGACCTAAACCTGTGTGTCGGGTTGCTAATTTTCATATGTTACCTTTGACCCTGGTACAGTGACCTTGGAACCGTTTTCAAGGTGAATAGTAATATGTGTCTGATCTTAAGCACAGCCACATAATTATTATAATTAAGTCAAAAACAAAATTAATCTCCTTGTACAGCTGTTTTTTACTTATTTACTGATTACTTTTACTCTTGGCCACAATGGCCTAAAGGGTGTTGGCCACTATGGCCTAAAGGCATGAAGACTCACATCTCCGGCATAATGTCAGGTCATTTCCAAAGACTTGAGAATTATTAGACAACATGCTGTCTGCAAAGGGAGCGCAGACCATATGCTCCATCTCAACAAAGCCATGGTTGTGTTTTTCAGGAAAAAAAGAATATCTAATCCAGTGATGTCTGGTAGTGGGTGGAAAGAAGCGCCTAATCTAATAAATCTAAGTACTATAAATAGTTTAACAGTGATAATACAGGGACAATAGGGGTTGAGCAATGCAAAATGAGAATAATGTGGCTATATAACTGTTGCACGCACACACACACACACACACACCTTTGAAATATAAAATTACAGTTCTGTCATTTATGCTTTTTTAAAGGACAACCTGTGCCTAGTCTGTCTTCTTCTAATTATACCTCACTCACTCACACATTTGCCAAACCACTCAATTCTTTAGGGTAGTTTGGAGGCTGGTGCCTATCTCAGCCTACATTGGGGGAAGGGGGAGGTACACCGTGAAGAGCTTGCCAGACTATCACAGATGCAATACACACACAACCATTCACACTCACATCCACACCTAGGGAGGTGAGGGAGGCCATTTAGAACAGCTAATTAGCCTAATATGCATGTCTTTGTTCTGTGGAAGGAAACTGCAGTACACGGAGGAAACCCATGCAAGCAAAGGGAGAACATCCACACAGAAATGCCCTCACCAATCCTGGGACTCGAACCCATGACCTTGCAGTGAGGCACATGTGCTAACAACTACACCACCGTGCTGCCCTCTAATATACCTCCTTAATGTATTTCACATGTGCCTTCTCTATCAGTGCTGATGTCATTTTACAGATGTGTCTGCAAATGAAGCTCTAATTCTAGTGGCTGTTTCATTCTGTGTTATTACCTGACACAGTTGTCAGGACATATGAATGTACAAGAATAGAAAGACATCAAAGATTTCTTCATACCATTACATGTATTTTAATATCCACAGGTGGTGATGTTTCACAAAAGACCAAAATGATCCACTGTAAAGCAGCGTCCACACAGGAAGCGACAAGGGACACATGAATCACTTCACCACAGAAGGACACTAGGGAAGCGAATCGATTCGCCTCTGAACCTTTGTCAGCTTTTGTTGCCTAGGTAACCCTCTCGCATGCTTCCTGCTTCAAAATCTTTCCAAATGAAACTGTGAGGAGCATCGAGCTGGTTCCTACAATAGATCAGTGAGTGTGTATCATTATAATACTCATATTATCATAATAAATAGATTATTATAATTATTCACATTTAATCAGGAAGAGTTATATGTAGGGGCAGTGGTGGCCCGGTGGTAGGGTGCTGGATTTCTGATCCCAAGGTTGGGGTTCAAGCCCCACTATCACCGGGTTATCACTGCTGATTCCCCCAGTGCAGCTAACTGGGTTATCAAAGGCCTCTCACTGTCTCTCACTGTCTGTGGTGAGAGGCATGTAAAAGAACCATTGCTGATTTTCGAAAAGAGTATGCTGCATTGCTGTCAGCGTGTTTCTGCCCTGCTGTCCATCCCCGATGGCCCGGCAAGCTGTCCAGGGTGTATTCTGCCCTCGCCCAGAGTCAGCTGAGATGGGCGCCAGCCTCCCAGCGACCCTAATTAGGATTAAGCGGTTCAGAAAATGAACGAACAAATGAGTTAAATGTATATAAATATAAACTTAAAGAAATGTTCACTGTTTCAGAAACGTAGACCCAAGCATGGCGTTTTTGGTTACTATCCTTGTAAAATTTTGGCAATAATGAGCGGCTCTTCCATGTTGATGTAGACAGGTTAATTAAACCCGTGTTCATGGTTTCCCTTTGGAAAATGTTTTGGAGAAATCAGTGTTTGATGGCAGCTATTTATCATAGATATCGTTCAAATCGTGTCATGTGAAATTTCAGCCCTCTCGAGCGCAGTTCCATATCCGACCACTTTGCATCGCTTGAGAAAATTTCACCTTTTCAATTGTCGCTCATCACTTCCTGTGTGAACGCCCCTTAAGATATTTATTAAATAATTTGTTATTATAGTTAGGACCGACTACAGGAATTGCTCCCTTCATCATCAGATCGCAAACATAGCACCACATTTATGTGCTTTTGAAAATATGGGCAAGATGGGGACTAGCTTAGCCGCACAATTCGTACCTTGAACTTTTCTTTTAGCTGAGCGAGGCGCAGTGTCCATCATCATTATCAGACAGTTTGAGGTAACCACAATAACTCAAGTTGAAGTTTACGTTTTGGGTTATAAACTCAAAACTATTGTATAGCAATGTTAATTATCGCACAATGTATTCATTCATTTATGGCTATTCATTTGCCAAAATGCTTTTTGCTACTAGGGTCGCAAAGAGGCCGGAGCCTATCTCAGCCTATTCTGAGCCAAAACGCAGTATACCCTGAACAGCTACCAATCCATCACACGGCTAAAACACACACAACCATTCACACGTACACTCAAACCTAGGGCAATTTAGAATAGTCAGTTACCCTAATGTGCATGTCTTTGGACTGTGGGAGGAAACCAGGGTACCCAGAGGAAACCCATGTAAGCACATGGAGAACATTCCCAGAACCCAGGACCTTCTTGCTGTGAGGTGTAAGTGCTAACCAAGATGTTACAGTGCCACCCTTTTACATAATTTTTTTAATCAATGTCTATAAAAGGGACGCATATAATCTTCCGCCTCTCGTCGCATATCTCACAGGCTTTCAGTGACATTACATGGTCACTTGTCACTCGTCACTTCCTGTGTGGACGCCCCTAGGATATTTATTAACTTCACATACTCTATTATGGAAGCTAAAAAACATGTACTGATGTATTTTTGCCTTTGAAATATAACAGAGGGCCTTTTAGACCATTTGTTCCAGCCTTAGCTGGCTTACTCTGCAGGATAACTGAAACTAGTACATGGGTGAAAGGCACAATGAATTTGTTGACCCACACAAAGTGCAGCAAGGGAACTCTGGAATTAACAGGGCTGATTTACAATCGCAATAGCAAGGTGTCAGTCAGAGGAAGAACGCTGGAGTGTCAGCCCTCAGAACTGTAAATAAATCATGTAGAAGTGCCCTGGTTCAGACAGGAGAAGTTAGTGTTAAACCCAGAGCAGATGCTAATGCTAATACTGATGTGAACACTGTTACCAACCCTGAAGTCAATGGAAATACTTGTGCTCAGATTAGTGTATTCTTGTGGAATGTAATAGTTTTACAGGTTTTCCAGTTGAGTAATGGGAAATTAAACGGTACACTGAGAAATTATTTATGCATAGCAGCGCTGCAGCTTTCAGGGGAACAACTGAAGATTCAGTGTTTCTGTATAAACTGAAAGTTGCTTGTTTAATCTTTTCAGCATTTTCCTGTAAAGACTTATTCATAAAAGGCAGTATATCTCAATGAATGCAGAGGCACAGGGCTTTACAGAAAGAAAAGCAAAAAACTAAACAGACAGCATTCAAGTCAGCTTGTTGCAAACATAGATTTAAAAAAAAACATCAAAGCATTACAGGCAATACATAAAAAACAAAAATAACACACATACAGCCACAGTCCAATCTCCAAAGAGAAATGCAAACAGTGCGGCAGCATTTTCAAAAAAAATATAGCATTGTGGATACTTTAATAATTTCTTTAACAGGGAGCAGTTTGAAGGCATTTTAAAAGACCAGAAACAAAAGGTTGTTTGGTTTGATTTGCTCTTGATGCCTCACTGTCTTGTTAGATGCACTCAGAGACAGCATTCTCTCTGTTTCAAACACACCCATACAGTTCAGAACTTCTTAATATGCAGATTTGAAATTTGCTCAGTAGAATCAGGGTGGCAACCCCAGTCAGTGTGCCAAATTTCACATCTTTTTACTGACAACTTCTTACACTTCTATAAACTCAACTCTCTTCCTGTTTGGCCATCAACTATGATTGTAGAACAGGAAATGGCAACATACACACCTGCTATAAAGATTAATAACCAAACATTCTCTGACGATAGCACCCCTGACTGGTAAAAGAATGTAATTTTGGACTCACTTTCGACAGGGTCTTGAGTCAGTCCACTAAGTTTGGTGAAGGTACCCTTAAATGCTCCCTAGATATAGGCTCACTTCCTGTTTGGTAGCTTTGGCACTAATTAGCACCTGCTGGAGTCCCCCTCAGGTGTGAATAGGGTGAGATTGTATATACGTCACCTTGACCTTGTTTCAAGGTCACTTTTTAATATTTTCAACTTGTTAAGGCTTGTTAGTGCAATAACTTTAAAAGGAAATGCAATAGGATCATTAAATTTAGTGGATGGGTTCCTCTCAGGAAGGTCTAAGTTGGGATTGTATGTTGGTGGTCTTGACCTTATTTTAAGCCGGATAAAAAAATTCCCGGTTTCTCATCACAACTTTTTAAAAACCTAAATGAGGCAAAAGGTTTTTTTTTTTAATAAATAAATTTCCAATTTCCGGGTGCAGGCGCTGATGAGATTTTTTTTGTTTTGTTTTGTTTTTTTATTCCATTTTTATATTTTTATTTTATTAAAGGTAATAGCAGTCAAGTTAGTGAATTTATTTATTTATTTCATTAATTAATTTTCTGAACCGCTTAATCCTAATCATAGTCGCGGGGAGGCTGGTGACCATTTCAGCCGACTCTGGGCGAGGGCAGAGTACACCCTGAACAGCTCGCCAGGCCATCGCAGGCCAGAAACACGCTGACGGCTATGCAGCCTACTCCTGACGAAAATCAGCAATGGTTCTTTTACATGCCTCTCACCATAG
>JBCNYH010000016.1:11450632-11461881 GCA_039654325.1 Tandanus tandanus | reverse complement strand
TGGCCGAGCTCTCACGGGAGGAAGGGATGGCATACGCTCACTTCCCTGTCACTCACAGTGATCACCAGCCAATCATGGCCGTCTGTGAGCTCATTCATACGAGGGGGCAGATAGGGCCTTCCCTCCGAGTGTGTTAGACCGCCCCCAAATACGCATGTGCAGCAGTTTGAAAAGAGGCGGGTGGAAGCATCGCATATCATGGAGCAGGCATGTGCATTTACACCCTTCCCTGGTTGGTGGTGGCCGTGTGATAGGGAGGTAATACTTAAAGGGTGGGAATTGGATATAACCAAATTAGGGGAGAAAATTGTGTGTGTGTGTGTGTGTGTGTGTGTGTGTGTGTGTGTGTGTGTGTGTGTGTGTGTTTGGGGGTTGCTTGCATAGACTAATATTTTGTAAATTCACTGCATATTGATCTGAATTTGGGTAAAAATCATGACATCACTCCTTTAATTCTTCAAAACTTAGCTTGCTTCTTAATCCTACTATTGGGGTAGCAGATAGGCAGCCGAAGCCTATCTCAGCCAACACTGGGCGAAGGCGAGGTACACCCTGAACAGCCCACCAGACCATCCCAAGGCAAAAACACACAGCAATTCACACTCACACCTAGGGGCAATTTAAAACATCCACTTGCTAGCCTAATGTGTATGTCTTTAGACTGTGGGAGGAAACTGAAGTATCCAGAGAAAAAACAAGCATGGGGAGAACATACAAACTCTACAGAGAAACACCCAAACCTAGGACTTGAACCCAGGACCTTCTTGCCATGAGGTGGACATGCCAACCACTACAACACTGTGACATCAAAAGTTAGCTGGCTCTGCTAAATATCTAACATTAGGTATAGGAAAGTTAGCGGTGTCTCCTCAGGAAAGAAATTCAAGGGTTGCCAAGATGAGTGGTGGCTCAGTGGTTAAGGCTCTTGGATCATGATCAGAATGTCAGGGGTTCAAGCCCAATACTGCCGAACTGCTGCTGTCTTGAGCTAACCCTCTAACGCTCAGTTGTATAAATGAGACACAAAGTTAATCTGGACTTTGTGTCTCATTTATAGGGCATCTGCCAAAAGCCATAAATCTAAAACGTAAAATGTAAAATGTATGATAAAACCCTCATAATATATCAATGAATCATATGTATTTCATGTGACACACACACACACACACACACACACACACACACACACACACATGCACACAATATTTCCCCGCCATCTGACAGCTTGCTGCTTTACTATAATGAATGCATAAATTCATGTGCATACACTTCCAAGATTAATGTGCATACACCATCGCTGGAAACAGCTGGAAGCTTTCTGAGAATTCAAGGCTCCTCTGCTCTTTCAGTTTAAGATATTTTTCCTTAGTCTTGTGATTTTTATATTATAAAACCGTTATCATTTTATTGAATATATACTAGTACAGTGGTACAGTGATGTAGTGGTTAGCACGTTCGCCTCACAGCAAGAAGGCTCTGTGTTCGATTCCCAGGATCGGGGCATTTCTGTGTGTTTTCATGTTCTCCCTGTGTTTGCATGGGTTTCGTCCGGGTACTCCGGTTTCCTCCCACAGTCCAAAAACAGCTGTAATTAGCTGTTCCAAATTGCCCCTAGGTGTGAGCGTGAGTGTGAATGGTTGTGTGTGTTGGCCCTGTGATGGCCTGGCAAGCTGTCCAGGGTGTACTCAGCCCTTGCCCAGAGTTGGCTGAGATAGGCTCCAGTCTCCCTGTGACCCTAATCGGATTAAATGGCTTTTTATACTAGTAGAATTATACTAGCTGGATATACTAGTAGAATTATAATCCGACACAAAGCAATGTAATGAAAAATCAAATGTGGTCACCCTTTATACATGCTAACAGAAATGTTGCAGTACATTGTATATCTTGTATAATGGGGCTACATTAGTAATCTTGGTTTATGGTAATTCATTCTCTCACTCACTCATTTGCCAAACCGCTTAATTCTGAGAGCCTATGTCAGCCAACACTGGGCGACAGCAAGGTGCATTTTGAACAGTTCGCTAGACCATTGAAAGGCCAACACACACAACCATTTACACTCCCACCGAGGGGTACTTTGGAACAGCCAATTAGCCTAATGTTCATGTCATTGGACTGTGGGACTAAACCAGAGTACCTGGAGGAAACCCACATAAGCACAGGGAGAACATTCAAACTCCACATAGAAACGCCCAAGTGGAGCCCGGGACTCGAACCCAGGACCTTCTTACTGTGAAGCGGACGTGCTAACCACTACACCATTGTGCCACGTGTTAATTCATCTAATTTAGATTATGTCCTTTATCCATGCCAGAATTAGCAGTGATCTGATTTGTGCATGTTACATGAATCTGTGTTTACAAGTCCTCGTTTGACGTCTTCTGATACATTAGCTAATCACAAACTCTGAATTCCATTGTATTGCCTAATGACCACATACCCATCATAGCTTGTTTGCTTCACCTTAATAACCCGTTTTAATTTTATACCTCTAAAGAAATTAATGTTGTTGTTTTGGTTTTGTTTTTTTTGCAGTGTACTGTGAAAACTCGACTGGAGAAGATCTGTAACCTATCTGGTATACAAATCCCAGAGAAACTGTAAGTCTTGACAGATATTTCCTCTATTTTGTGATCAGCCCTGAAGTGTATATTGATCTGTGACATGGGGCGGGGGGTATATGTTGCAGCAGCCAGCATTAAGTCATGGACTCTTATAATAGATGTTAGCCGTTTCTTTTAATAGCCCACCATTGTATTTTTATTCTTTGTTCACCAATGTCGTCACTTCCCACTAAGGATCCATCACACAACAATGTTGGTATACTCAGTCTGGCTTCACATTTATGGTGGTGTTTGGCCATGCAGAAGCTTTTTAGTTTCAGTTAGGCCTAATATAACTGTGCAAAAGGTTGTGCGTTTTTCTACCTTAATTCACTTCACTGGGATACCAATGAATAAATGGCTTGATCTAGTTTAGACATATGATCAGCTGCCTATGGATTTTTTTTTAAAGGCAATTATTGAAGCAGGTAAATGAAGCTTATCTACCAGCATGAGGTCTTTGCGTCAACAGACAAAATGAGAATACCCAAAGATCTGTCTGTTGGATGTCTTGGCTTTTCCAATACATTAAAAACCATGTCCAGTCTCACTGTTTTCCAGCTAATAGGACAGTGTGATCTGAAAAATCAAACACCACTTTATTTATTTATCTGCTGAAATGCTTAATCATCGCAGGCAGACTGGAGCCTGGGTATACTCCAGCCCAGCTCGTCTGTTCATCACAGGGCCAACACACACAACCGTTCACACTCATATTACACCTGCAACAGACAAAAGGCCTCATGTGCATGTCTTTGTACTGTGTGAGAAAACCCATGCATGTAGTAAGAGCATGCAAATTTCACACAGACACACCCTTACTGAGACCGGGAATCAAACCCGGGACCTTCTTGGAGTGAGGCGGACATGCTAACCACTACACCACTGTGCCGCTCCAAACGCCAATTAATTTCCCTACAAATGGATAGCAGAGGATCGTTACTTCCCACAGCACACTTTTCCATTCATAAACAACAGTTGCATATTAATATGAGACAAGGGAGTGCCACTAGCTGCATGCTTGCAAAGCGATTTGAGACCCACTGCAGAAAACCTTTTGAGAGCTTAGTGTACTGCAAGTGCAGTGTGCACAGTGAGAGTTAATGTTCTGTGATCTGCTTGGCAGGCAGGAATCAGGAATACTTCAAGCAGATAAACAGTCAGAATTCTAAAAGCTTAGACATCGACTCTCTATCTCACAAACATCTGCATATTCTCAAATGATATATTAACTTGTGGTGCAGGGTTTTGAACCTTCCATTAAAGATTTTATTAAAATCTTGTTACAAATGCCGTTCCGCAGCAGAGAGGATGGTGGATACGTGATGCAAATTACACAGTTCTTTATTAACACGTGAAATTCTAATCACAGTCCAAACTCGTAAATAACAGACAAGCAGAAGGCAGATTAAACAGTCCACTGAAAGCTAGGCAGAATCTGTAATAAGCAAAGTTCATACCCTTGTACTCAATATCAAAAGTGAAGCACAGAATCGTAAATTTAAGGACTAACACAGATCATACACAGGCAGGAAAACGGCTTGGTATGTACTGGCAAAAACACAGACAATACTTCGCAAATAGAAAAGAGAGGTTAAATAGAGTGGTGTGTGATCAGTGTGAGTGCTAACAGGTGTACTGAGATCATCAGACTCAGAAGTCAGAAGCTCAACGAGTGTGAGCGCTGCAGAGCATGCTGGGTAGTGTATTGTGAAGACTGTCTCAAGTTCGTTGACTGAGACATAAAGCAGGTAGATTCAAGAAAAATTTTACTCTTGTTACATAACACTGCTTACGCAGAACAAAATATACAACTAGCATGAACAAATGGAGACAACAGTTACCTTTTCATATTTAGCTATTGGTGATACGTGCACATCCATGTGAGTTAGTGCACTGCTTTAGTAAATCAGTAACTCTTTCACTATTTGAGCCCCAATTTTATATTTGTACCATCAGGGAAGAAAAATAATCTGGTCATTTAATACATTCAGGTCATCAGCTGACTTAATTTTATTGATACATTAATGTCCACCTGAAAAACTGAAGCAACAATGCGAGTAGAGGTTTTACTCAATAAAAGTTATTAAAATAATAATTATATATTGTTATTAACAATATTTAATTAAATTAAATTACTTTAATAACAGAGTTTGTCAGCTACAACATATCATTTTATATCTCACGTCTCTAGATCATCTCCAAATATTTTATGTTTTTTTCTCAGGCCATCTTCCTGCACAGCGTACGTAAGCTGAGCTCTGCCATTCAGCTCTATTTACTTCGAGGTAGCTTGCGTCCGAGGTGCTGACAGATTTTCACAGTCACTGAACTTAGCTTTGATGTTCTAAAAAAAATACAAATGAAAAATACAGAGCGAGGGAAACTGTGAGGGTTTTAGGAATCAAGCACTGGTGTGTAGAGGCATGGTGGCGTAGTGGTTAGCACGTTCCCCTCACAGTAAGGAGGTCCTGGGTTCAATTCCCGAGCTCATGGTGTTTCTGGGTGGAGTTTGCTTGTTCTCCCCGTGCTTGCATGGGTTTCCTCCAGCTACTCCAGTTTCCCCCATCAGTCCAAAAACATGCACAGTAGGCTGATTTCCAGTTCCATATCACCCCTAAGTGTGAGAGTGAATCCACACAGAAACAAGAATTCAAACCCAGGACCTTCTTGCTGTGAGGTCGACATGCACTACGCAATTGTGATGCCCATCATTTAAGTGGCCATAAGTAGATGAAAAAATGTATAAGATGAGAAATATTTAACTGACAGGTTATATACAGGGTACTCGTGATATACCTGCCTGGAATTGGACAGGATATGATATATGATATTTTTCTTACAGGTATTAAAATATAGTATAATTTGCTGTTGATTTGATTAGTACAGTTGTTTTATGGTTATGAATTATTGGTGTGCATTGGTTTGTTTGTCTGATTGAAACTTTTTACCCAAAACGTTCTGCAAAGATTTGAATGAATTTTGTGAGTATGTCGGGTATGGTCCAACGCTCCATTAGATTTCACTGGTGTTCTAGATCAAATTCTGAATACAAGATTTATTTATTTATTTATTTAACATTGTGAGATGTGATTTGTGTGGAATGGTTTTAATTATTAATTTTATAATTAAAACTGTTTGCACAGCAAAAACTCTATGGGTCAAACCTACCCTACTTGGCAACTAGGTTTCTATATTCGTTCACTACTCAGGTTTATGCAATGACCTCAATTTGCCACATGTTCGGTTATAATAAATTAAAACTTATTTTGGGCTGTAACATTTTTAACCCTTCGGCCTAGACTCAATAAACACTGAGTCCTTGGTGAGCAAAAAAGCCAAATGAACCAACATAATTCACTGTGTAAGATTTTTCACTATTTGGAATTTTTATAAAACATTTAAAATGTATCTCCTCCTCGATGATTTGTTGGATTTGCATGAAATTAGGTATACAGCATCTTCAGGCCATCATTTTTAAATCTTTTATAAAGAAAGCTACATAATAGAAAAAAAGACACAGTAAAACAATGAATTTTGTACATGTGGCTTTAATTGATATAATGAGTTGTTTAGTAGTTTAGAAGTTTACTCAATCTGGTGTAAATTTATCAATAGGTGGTGCTGCCATGAGTCAATAAAATTTCAGCAGCCCTTAAACTAAAAAACTGTATGGGTTGGACTTACCAAACTTGGAAGCAAGGTTTCTGTGGTCATCTACTACTCAGCTTTAAACAATTACCACATTTGGCCACCTGGTGGCTTTATAGGAAGCCAAAACACGTTGTAAGGTTGTAACCCTTGCGCCCTTTGGCCTCGACTCAAAATTCTTTTTGGATACCCAAATACCCTTCCTTTTAGTAAAACCTTTAAAATGTGCAAAGGTGATTAAAGGTTTGTGATCTGTTTATATACTATATCTTTTAATATTTATACACAAATTTGACCTTAACCATTGACCTTGACCTTGATTTTCACACAAGACCTGAATGTAGATTTAAAACATTTTAAAAAGAGACAAAAATTTACTTAGTTATTCATTTACTGAGTAAACATATATCTGGGAAGCTTCGCAAAGATGTATGTCGACTGGAGCAAAAAGCACTGCTAGTGCACAAGTTAAGGACTGGAGGGGAAGGATCCTAGTGACTGCAGAAGAACAAGAGCAAAGATGGATGGAGCACTTTTGAAAACCATGTGATACAAGCTCCTGAACCACAGCTTGATGTGCTAGAAGAACCAATCCCATAGGAAGAGGTCATAACAGCAGCAAAGGCTATGAAGAGCAACACCGCATAAAATTCACAAGTAGATAAAATTCCAGCAAAGGTGGACAAGATGGCAGCAGCAGTTTGGTGACCCAGCTGACAACGCTCATCAACTGCTTTTTGAAAGATGAGAAGGCTCAGCAAAACTGGAAAGAGGATGTGATAGTGAAGCTCCCAAGGAAAACAGACTTGTCGAATGCTAACAGTTGGAGAAAGATTACGCTCCTGCCCATCCCTGTAAATGTTCTCTGCATAGTATTGCTAATGAGACTTTTACAGGCTATGAATGCTGTACTTCATGAAGAACAAGCTGGGTTTTGTAGACATCGTTTACTCAAACAAATCTTCATGCTCAGAAATATCATTGTGTTGAATAGGGCGGCGTGGTGGTATAGTAGTCAGCACATCTGCCTCACAGCAAGAAGGTCCTGGGTTTGAGTCCCGGGCTCGGGTGTTTCTGTTTGGAGCTTGCATGTTCTCATTGTGCTTGCATGGGTTTTTTCTAGGCACTCTGGTTTTCTCCCACTGTTCAAAGACATGCACATTAGGCTAATTGGCTGTTCCAAATTGCCCCTAAGTGTGAAGGTGTGTGTGAATGGTTGTGTGCATGTTAGCCCTGCAATGGTCTGGTCAGATGTTCAGGGTGTACCCCGCCTTCGCCCAGTGTTTGCACTGGGCCTCCCACGACAATAGTAGAAGTACTAAGCGGTGCAGCAAATGAGTGAGTGAGTGAATGTGTCGAATACCAGAGACCACTGAAGCTGAACTTCATCAACTTCAAAAAAGCATTCAACAGTGTACACAGGCATTTGCATTGTGCTCTTCCATGGGGTTCTGCAGTTTTTTCTCATCATCTTCAATAGTCTGTACGTGAATTCACGTTGCTGTGTAAGAATACAAACAAGAAGAACTTACTTTTATGACATGGTCACTGGAGTGAGACAGGGTTGCATTCAATCACTCCTACTCTTTCTGACAGCTGTTGGGTTTATGTTAATGAAAGCATCAAGTGAACCCGATGATAAGATAAAGTGGAGATAACAAGGTAGGACCCGTCTTCGCAGATTACATCATTCTCTTTTCTAAAATGCTGAAGACCTGCAGACACTCGCTGCAAGATTAATAAAAAATAAAAAGCTGGAAGAATCACCCTGAAAATGAATACTGAGAAGACCAAGATCATGAATTTGGGAAACAACAGCGACAAACAAGCACCAGCTGTCAAGGTCAACAAAACAGAAGTTGAACCTGTGAGTAACTTAATTACCAGGACAGTGTTGTGAGCACTGATGACGATGTGATAACTGGTGTCAGCTGCAGAATTGTTAAAGCAGCAGTAGTTTTTCAGATAACGCACTCCATCTGCTCTAAAACGACCATCAGTATGAAAGTAAAGTTCAGACTTTTTAACAGCATTGTGAGGCCAATCGCAATTTATTTAAAAGAGACTTGGAAGAACATGGCAAGAATAGTCAAGAAGCTGAATGTTTTTGGGTAAAAATGTCTGAGGCAAGACCACATCATGAATGAAGAAGTTGCAAGAAGAGTAAAGGCACTGGGTAAAATTGTATCAGAGCAATGCCTTAGACTGGCTGGGCATATTTTTGTCTACCTGAACAGGGTAATTGTGTATTTTCAATCAATTTGATGGTCAGTTGTGAGTGATTTTATTTAAAAGAGCAGATCTCTGTCAAAGTCTGACCTTCACAACATGTTTTTAGAAGCATATTATGGCACACGATTTGTGAGAAACTCAGAAAGTATGGTTGATGCTCATCCGACTGGAAAAGGTTAAAAAATCACCTTTTAAAAACACTGAACAAAAGTCATGTGCATGGCAGGGTTGCAAGGAGACAGCCTCTGCTCCATAAAATAACAATTCTGGAAATGGATGATTTGTGGAAATGGATGGATCTATTTCTGGAAATAGAACTTTTTTGGTTTTAATGAGAAGTTTTGTTTGGAAAAGGAAAACTGCATTCCAGCATAAGAGCCTTATTCCATTTGTGAAACATGGTGGTGGTAGTATCGTGGTTTGGGTTTGTTTTGCTGCATCTGGACCAGGACAGTTTGTCATTGATTGAATAAAGAATTCTGAATTATACTAGAGGATTCTGAAGAAATATGTCAGGCAATCTGTTTTTGAGCTAAATCTCAAAAAAAAAAAAAAGTGGGTCATGCAGCAAGACAATGACCCTAAAGCATGAGTCACTCGACAGAAGATTGTTAAAGAAGAATACATTTAATGTAACAAGCTAATTTTATAACTGATCAGTGCACGTTTTGTTCCTGTTTAGGTATTTTTATATTAATGTAAGTAAAACATTGCCAGTTCATGAGAGACATGCCCGGTAGTTCTGCCTTTGAGCTGCCTGTAACAAGCTAATTTTATGACTGACCAGTGCACATTCGGTTCCTATTCTGACAATAAACTGTGGCTAAGGATGAGATGAATATGCCTCACTTGTATCCTTCTTCACACAACGCAGAGCAAGATTACAATCCCTTCAGTGTACAGGACTGATCAACAGTTACCACAAATGTTACAATGAAAATCTGATGATATTTTAAATCATGTTTATGCAGAAATATAAAAAACTATAAAGGGTTCGAGCACCACTGTATATCCTTCTAGACGGTTTGTCCGAAGTTGCTCTGTTACAAAACGTGGCCACAATTAACAATGAATTTTGTCGAGGTGGCTTCGTTATAATGAGTTGTAACACCTCAATGCAATGTCCAATGAACACCAAACTTGAGATATGAAATCTACAGGCCATGAGGCTAAAGCATAAAAAATTTGTTGTAAATTTCTTAATAGGTGATACTTAAGCAAACAAATTATTGTAACCCTTAAAACCTCTTACCTTTTTAAGTTCAAACTTTGGAGGCTGTGTCGTGGTTAAAAGTCCTAACAAAGACTACAAGGGCAGGTTGATTGGTTAAACAGCATGGCTGCCAACAGCCAATCAGTTTTCAGTTTTTGACTGACCTAATTATGGCTTATCATCATTAAACTTTGTTTAGGATAATTCTTCATTCTTCATTTGCCAAACTGCTTCTACTAGGGTCATTGAGAGGCTGGTGCCTATCCCTCTGAGAGAAGGTGTGGTACACCCCGGACAGCTTGCCAATCCATTGCAGGGCCAACACGAACACACGATCATTCACACTCACACTTAGGGGCAATTTGGATCAGCCAATTAGCCTAATATGCAAGCCTTTGGACTGTGGGAGGAGAGGAAACCAATGCAAGGAAGAGAAGAACATGCAAACTCCACACAGAAATGCCCTCGCCAGTCCTAGGACTTAAACCCAGGACCTTCTTGCTGTAAGGCAGATGTGCTAACCACTATGCCACCCTGCCACTTGCCACAATAATTAATTAATTCAATAAATGTCAGAGGTTTTTCTTTTAAGCTGTCCAATTTTAAAACTAAAATGGGCTTAGACAAAACACAGTAGAGCAGGACTGATGAGAAAATAAATGTACTTTTGCTTTTAAGACTTTTCTCTAGTGAGAGAGAATGGAGCTTGAAGGCAAAGAGATGTCATTTCTTCCCTGGGGACAGGCTGGCCCTTCTGACACTGGATGTGTGTAAATAGCCCCAAAAGACTTCATGGCAGTTTCACTTCATAGATCTTATGTCAGTAGAATCACACACACACACACACTCAACAAAACCTGGGCAGGAAAAAACATTTAATTGCTATGACAGAAAATGAAATGTCTATTTCACACCATCTTTATACTCATTCACCACTGTCCCCATGTGAACCATTAGCATCTTTCATCTATGGGTTATATAAGCTTAAGGTTAAGGTATAAGGTTTACCATGCCTCATCACTCAGAAAGCAGACAGACAACCATATCCACTCACATTTAAACCTATGGGCAATTAAGAGTAGCCACTTGGCCTAATGTGCATCTCTTTGGACTGTGGGAGGAAACTGGAGTACTTAGTGCAAACCCACGCTAGCACTGCCAGTTGCAGACTTTTAAACACTTTTCAATAATTGAAAATATTAATACAGTACAGGGTAAATATAGTAATTCTCTGCAATGGGATATTATGTAGTATAGATGAAAGTAAAATATTACCCCTTAAAGTGAAATGAAAGGAAAGCCTTTCTAACTCTCCGGTTACACTGAAAATATGTATATTTTCATCACCAGGTGGTTTTTCCTTACATTTTTGAAGCTGCAATCTGCTAAAATCCTTTTGATTGTTTGCATTAGCCAGTTTGAAAAGGCTGCCATTTGGAGTCTGTTTCACTTTCGCAAGTGTGCAAAATTCAGTGGGGCAAAAAAGTATTTAGTCAGCCACCAATTGTGCAAGTTCTCCCACTTAAAAGATGAGAGAGGTCTCCAAT
>JBCNYH010000016.1:11439123-11450532 GCA_039654325.1 Tandanus tandanus | reverse complement strand
TTGGCCATAGTGGAGTTTGGAGTCTGACTGTTTGAGGTTGTGGACAAGTGTCTTTTATACTGATAACGAGTTCAAACAGGTGCCATTAATACAGGTAACGAGTGGAGGACAGAGGAGCCTCTTGCTTGTTTGTAGGTGACCAAATACTTATTTTACCGAGGAATTTACCAGTTAATTCATTAAAAATCCTACAATGTGATTTCCTGGATTCTTTCCCCCCATTCTGTCTCTCATAGTTGAAGTGTTCCTGTGATGAAAATTGGAGACCTCTCTCATCTTTTAAGTGGGAGAACTTGCACAATTAGTGTCTGACTAAATACTTTTTTGCCCCACTGTAATGAGAATAGGATGTGGACACATCAGTTTATATAAAGCAAGATAACAGCAAATATAACAGTATACAAATATTAACTAATAAATCATATATAAACGAGTGAACTTCTGAATATAATAAAATAAGGCACATCTGCACCTTATACTACATTACATGAATATATAGTATATACCTCAGTGCATGCTAATGCAAAACACTTCCGTGTTTAGTGTTTCTTCCATGTTTGAAACATCCCACTTTTTGCAGTACAATGGTGGCCCCCCTGTGAGGATTTATTACTTTTATTATTTATTTTTTCCATGAAAAGGGTTTATGAAGCATTGTGCATTTTAATAGGAACAGACATAAACTATGTATGCAAGTTTTTATTAATTTTGGGTTAAATTCCCCTTTAAGTCGATATTTGGAGTTATTTGGAGACAACAGTTTATTAAGGTACAGATCTGATAACAATTTTTAAACGGTCAAATATTTTAACTCAGTAATCAGAATCAGCTAACTCTGATGAGAAGAATGCAGGCAAGGAATGGCATCAGGTTTTGATTTGTATGGATATGGATTTAATAAAAGACCAAGGCAGACAAATGAACAGGGCAAATTCAGAGTGATAAACAGGTGCAAAGTTAGAAAATCAGCAAACAGGATTAACTTATAATGTATGCAGAACAACAGTAAGTCAAAACCAGAGTACAGGGCAGATATATTTACCAGAAATCAAATCTAATGATTGGAGAGCAGGGGAGAGCAACTTTTTTGGTTCGTTGATATTAAAAATACACGAGTTAATATCTGCATTAAAACTGATTAATCGGACAACTAAAGTCCATGGTTAACAGGATTCTTGTTATTATGCTTCGGTGCTGGCTATTGCCAGGGCTGGAGTTATTATATCTTCAGATTGTCTGTGTCACCTTGGGTCAAGATTAAACATCATCATTTGCTGAGCCGCTTAACCTAGGATCATGGGGAGACTGGTGCCTATCTCAGCTCATACTGGGAAAAGGTAGGGTACACCCTAAACAGCTCGCTACACCATCGTAGGGCAACACACACACAACCACTCACACTTAGGGTCAATTTGGAACAGCCAATTAGCCTAATGCAAATGTCTTTGGACTCATTCATTTATTTTCTTAACCGCTGGCGCCTATCCCAACACTCACACAACCATTCACATTCACTCTCACTCCTAGGGGCGATTTGGAACAGCCAATTAGCCTACTGTGCATGTTTTTGGACTGTGGGAGGAAACCGGATTAACCGGAGGAAACCCACGCAAGCATGGGGAGAACATGCAAACTCCACACAGAAACACCTGAGCTGGGAATCGAACCCAGGCCTTCTTGCTGTGAGGCGGACATGTTAACCACTATGCCACCGTGCCGCCCCAGATTAGATCTTACATTTATATTCACAGTATTTGCCAACTTCCATTTTCGTACATTCTACTACATGCAGTTGAGGGTTAAGGGCGTTGCTCAGAAGCCCAACAGTGGCAGTTTGGTGGTACTGGGACTTGAACCCCCAACCTTCTGATCAGTAAACTAGATTATGTTATTTTGATAAGATAAGATACTATCTTATCCTCACCTTCAAATATGTATGTACAGTATACTTCTCATGCCATCCTTGCCACCAGCTATAAATCCGTATTCTTCTTGTTCAGTAGGCTCTTCAGGTCATCAGTGACCGAGGGTTGTTTGTTTGCAAAGCAATGGACAGACACATCACAGAAATATCATCCAGAGTTTTCATAGTGTTTTACACAGCTCATTACACCATCAGTTTCCTCAGCATGGGTTTCATAAAAAGCATCCTGGTCAGTTGTTCTAAAGCATCCGTTCAGTGTAACCATAGCCTCAGGAGATCGTTTTCTGTCTGATTTTGTCACCACAGGTTGCCTCAGTATAAGAGGTTTGTACAGAGACCTCATGTGTGCCACATTATGCTCTGAGATTCCCAATAGGGGAAGTGCGGTAGAGGAATATGCCTCATTGAATCTGGCATATAGCAAGTCCAGTGTCTTATTTCCCTGCTGGAGTAACTAGCATACTTAAAGATTAAATATAAATAAATATTTAACAAACATACTGTACATGTAGAAGGATACATTTTTATGCACATCAATAACAATTGTACCAAAGATGTTTGCTTTCAAAGTACACTGAACAAAAATATAAATGCACAACCTTTTCTTTTTTTTTTTTTAATATTTTTAGCCAATGTGGAAGTATTTCAACAAAACAATTATTATCATTTTATTCTTGCCTTAATACTGAACCAAAAGAAACATGACTAACAATTTTCAGTTCACAATTTATGCGTTATCACAGCCTGAACCAGCCAGGGGTCAGTGGGCAAAGTTCACAGCACTCAGTACCGAGTATGTCCACCACCTGCATCACGTAAAGCGGTACATCTCCGACGCATAGAGTTAATGAGATGACCAATAGTGTCCTGTGGAATGTTGGTCGGAGCCGATCACGGAGGTACAGGAGCCACATGTGCGCATCCTGTGCAGGCGTGGTCACACGTGGTCGTCGGGCATGTGGACGATTCACAGTGCCGCCAGTCTCTTTGAATCGACTTCTCAACCGAATGATGGTGGAATGATGCACATTCAAGTGTGTTGACACTGCTGTCACAGACATCCCAGCATTCAGCATGCCAATGGCGCACTCCCTCATGGCTTGTGTCATCTGTGGCATTGTGACTAGTGATAAAAGTGCACATTTCGGGGTGGCCTTTTTTGGCCCTGGTGCAAGGATTGCCTGTGTATTGGTCATGCTGACTGACCAACTCAGTGTTATGCATTATGCCACTCATGGGTGAAATAACTCGGTGATTTCATAATCTCACAGGGATGTGGTATGAGAAGTGTGCGTAACCAGAATTCAGCAGAACAAATCATTCAGTACACCAATACACACTATTTATGAGCATATTTCATTATAGATTAATTTAACTCAGCATTTTTGGTTTGTGCGTTTATATTTTTGTTCAGTGTACGATTCAATAATTCGCTGAAACGCATAATTCAATTAGGGTCGTTGTGAGGATGGAGCCTATCTCAGCCGACTTTGGGTGAAGGCAGGGTACACCCTGAACATCTCACCAGTCCATTGCAGGGCCAACACACACAACGATTGAGTGCATGTTCATGTCTTTAGACTGTGGGAGGAAACCTGAGTACCTGGAGGAAGCCCACACAAGCACAGAGAGAACATGCACAGAACAACTCCACAGAGAAACGCCCAGCCCGGAAATTGAACCCAGTGCCTCCTAGCTGTGAGGCAGATGTGCTAAAATAAGGTTCAGTACAGTTAAATTGTAAATCCATTTATGAATGTTCTCAACATCAATCCTGGAGATGGTGCATTGGATTGTCTGATTCAACTCTGAATCAATTTATATAGAAAACGTATGAATGAGGAATATATTAGCAGCAGAGATCAGAGAAAATACCAGCACTGACAATAAAGATGTATTTTCTCCAAGATATCTTTAAAAACATCAGTCATGAACCAGTGAGCTTATGTGTAGGAGGTAAACATAGACCTGAGGGCACCTGTAGTCCAACAAAACCTCAACCTGTCTATTTGACTTGGTATTCTGGTAACAAGAATATAGTGACTGTGTTTTTTTACTAGATGTAGCTGGATCCATAAGTATAATGTCCCAATTTTTGTTATTTTGCCCCTGCTCACCACCACAGTAAGTTTAAAATTAAGCAAGTTGTGATTGAAGTGGGGTGGCACGGTGGCGTATTGGTTAGCACGTCCGCCTCACAGAAAGAAGGTCCTGGGTACACACACACACACACACACACACACACACACACACACACCAGTCACACCCACATCCACACCTAGGGGCAATTTGGAACAGCCAATTAGCCTAATCTGCATGTCTTTGGACTGTTGGAGAAAACTAGATTACCCAGTGGAAACCCACGCAAGCACAGGGAGAACAAGCAAACTCCACATCATCTGTGAAACATGGTGGACATGGACATGTATGGCTGTTAGTAGGAATGACTCACTGGTTTAATGCAATTTTTGTTTAATGATGATGTGACTGCAGATACAAGAACCTGGATGAAAATTATCCTGTCTAGGTCAGTTGGGTTATACATAGTTAGTGTTTTCTTGCTATTATAGCTTCAGGCTTGTCCAGTAGTCACCCATGACTTATATGAAATTGCACTGTGTAAAAAAATATTGTCTATTAATTAGATTAATTTGTATACTGTATAATAATACAAAGATAAAGTAGGTTTTACTTTATAAACAGACTTTATTCAAAGTTCATTAGTGTTCAAATACAGTGAAAAAACCTTGATGAATTTAGCTTCTTTTAGCATCAGATTATTTATTGTTGGATTGCAGATGCATCTGTTTTACTATGTAAAGCTGCTTTGCGACAATGTCAATTGTAAAAAGCACTATACAAATAAAACTGAATTGAATTGAATTGATATTATCTATGCCATTTGTCTGCCAGGGCTGTGGGGGAAGCTGGAGCCAATCCCAACTGATTTGGGACTTGAAAAGGTCGCCAGTCTACTGCAGGTCCACCACAGACACAAACAACCATTCACACTCACATACACCTATGGGCAATTTAGAGTAGTTAGTTGACCTGTTATGCATGTGTTTTGAAGGAATCTGGAGGAAACCCACACAAGTAGGGGAGAACATGCAAACTGCACACAGGGTGTGTCTTTCCCTTCGTTGGTCATAATGTTTTTAATGTTATGGCTGATAACTAAAGACAAGTGACAGGTAAAGTTAATAAAATTAATTATCTTGTAACAGTGCCCTGCGATGGCCTGGAGCTGTCTAGGGTGTACCCCATCCTCGCCCAGAGTCGGCTGAGATGGGCGCCAGCCTCCTCGAGAGCCTAATTAGGAAGTGGTTCAGAATATTAATGAATGAATGAATGAATGAATCTCATTGCAGTGGCACCTGCCAAGGAACAGGATGTATTTGCCAGAAAGTGAACAGTTAATTTTCAAGGTTGATGTGTTGAAAGCCAGAAAAATGAGCAAGTGTAAGGATCTGAGTGACTTTTGAAATGCCAGATTGTGAAACCTAAGGGAAAGGGTCGACCTCCAAAATGGCAGGTCTTGTGGGTTGTTCCTGGTTTGCAGTGATAAATACATAGCAAAGGTGCTCAAAGTAAGAATAGCATGTGAACTGGCAAGGATGGCAATTACTACCTGGAGAGTCTCACATAATAACCACTGTGCATACAATGCTGAAATTGTTAGAAAGGTGTCAGACCAAGCAATAAGGCTGGCTGCGGTCATGGTTCCTGGCAATTGGTGACACAAGCGCAAGAGTCTTTGATGTGACTTTATTGTGAAGGTTCACAAACATACAGAAATTGACAAGGAAGGAGCACTAGGCCTCAACACAGGTTCGCGAAACACAAGCACTTGAATTCACAGAAAAACAGCTTAAAACTTGTTGTCAGTATCTTAGGCTGGTCTGCGGATTGGGAACAAAACCAAAGAAACACCAGTTGGATATTGGCATGGAAGAAGCGAGCCAGGCGGGGCAGAAATGTAATCAGACATAAAAACAAACAACAGGTGAGATATCAAACCGAAAAAACACAACGAAGAACGGACATTAACTAAACTGTTAGACTGGCTTAAATAGAAAACAAGCAGGCAGGACAGCCAATAGAAAGCCAAGGGATTGACAAGAGATTATACTTTTACTGATAACAGGTGTACTGTTAGATGTGAAGATGGCAGTGAAAAGTAAGCCCTAGCCTAGAAGTCCAGGGGGCTGGACTGCTGTACAGGCAATGGAGGCAGAGATGGTACAGCTGCATATGGGGCTGCCTAGTCTAGACTTACATTTATCCCTTTTTATACAACTGAGTGTTAAGGGCCTTGCTAAAGGGCTCAACAGTGGCAGCTTGGTGGTACTGGGGCTTGAACCCCCAACCCTCGAATAAGTAACCCAGAGCCTTAACCACTGAGCTAACGCTGTCCATGCAGCCACTCCTACTCATTTGAACTGAATGAAGGTGTCTTCAAACTTTTGCCTGGTACTGTATGTAATGTTTGTGAGAGAAATTTAGTGGTGCATGAAATATGTTTTCCTCTAGAACAGCCATGAGGGGAGGTAGTGATTGCTGATGACACTATTTCTTAATTAAGAGTCTGAACTGCTCTTGGTTCAGACTCATATATTCCTCCCATTTCATCCCTCAAGGTCAGTCTGCTTTACTGCCCTATTAGTTTCTTAATGTGAATTTCTTTAAAATGCTAAACTTCTTGGGGACAGACAAACCCTGAATAGCCCCAGATTAGACTAAGAAATCTTCCCACTCCATTTAAAATGACTGAGAACTCATAAAGGTCTTGGAAGATAGGTGTAAAAGGTTGAGCAAAGTCTGTGCTGCTGTAATTGCACCTCAGGCTGGTGCTAATGTTGTCCAGGAGGAATTTGATGTAAATAATTTTCATAATTAATAGTGAATTAAAGCATAGGTTATTTCTATAAAATTTTATTACAGGACAGCACAGTGGTGTAGTGGTTAGCATGTCCACATTACAGCAAGCAGGTCCTGTGTTGGAGTCCCAGGCTCGGCGAGGGTGTTTTTGTGTGGAATTTGCATGTTCTCCCGTGCTTGCATGGGTTTCCTCCGGGTATTTCGTTTTTCCTCCCACAATCCAAAGACGCGCGCATTAGGCTAATTGGTTGTTGCACTCAATAAGGTGTGGCTGTGAGTGTGGGTCCAGAATCCCCGCAACCCTAGTAGTAAGTGGCTCGGCTTATGAGTAAGTGAGTGAATATTTGCAGTATGTTCTTAAAAAATTGTGTACCAAAATATTGTATTAAAATGTTTTTTCGCATTTTAGTTCTTTATTGCTTAACCAGTTAACTTAACCAAAATTATTTTATTATATATATTTGTTTGTTTGTTTGTTTGTTTTGTTTTATGTCTGGACACTGTGTGGCATCTCTCTTCTGTGACAGAAAATCACCGGATCAGATGTCCTGGTGTCTCAATAGATGGTGATAGTACAAATCCAATTACCTCGCACTTCCCCATTTGCCAAACTAAACGTGTTAATGAGATGCTGCGGAATGCCATTTTCAGGGGAAAGGCTCGGTAGTGAGTTTTTCTGTGCCTCACACACAGGCTCATTAACGTTTGCAGGCATATGGATGTGTGAGAGTGTTTGGTGTGTATGTGTGTATCAACTCTGGGGCAAGCCTGTCTGCTCAGCCTGCCAGATAACTGTGCACTGGCAAGCTGAGTACTTGGTATTCTCAGCACTCAGGAAGAAAACATACAGCCCAGATAACGCCATTTAAAAAGGCCATCCATCACCCTCTGTGCTGTAACATTCCTCTAGACAGTCGAGATTTTGCCAGGATCCAGAGAATGTCGCACGGCCTACACAGTGCACTAGAATGTACTGGGGAGATGACCTGAAATTACAGTATATTATAATACCATATGCACTATATCAGCCGAAGACCCACGGCATGTCAGTATGGAACTTACTATGGCTCAAGACTGCACCATGTTGGAAATATTTTTGGAAAAAAAGAAGTGAACTTCACCACTAGCCAAGAGCTACAAATGTGATAAATATTCTCTGCAAATTTATTTTCCCATAATTCCACAGCTTTTAAAGATCACATAGATTTATCATAGCCTGATCATCATTGCCTCTGGCTCACAAGTGTGCTATTTACATTTTTTCACTCACTCATTTGCGAACTGACAACTCCTACTAGGGCCACAGGGAGGCTGGTGCCTATCTCAGCCAACAATGGGTGAAGGTGGGGTACACCCTGAACAACTTGCCGGACCATTGCAAGGCAACACATGCACACAACCATTCACAATCACAACTAGGGGCAATTTGAAACAGCCAATTAGTCTAATGTGCATGTCTTTGGACTGTGGGAGGAAACCTGAGTACCCGTAGGAATACCACGCAAACACAAGAAGAACACGCAAACACCACACAGAAACACCCTCGCCAAGCCGAGGACCTTCTTGCTACGAGGTGGACGTGCCTCGATCACTATGCCACTGTGCAACCCTGCAGTTTTTCAGACACAAGTTTTTCTAATTATTATTTAAAACAAATTATTCGACGGTCCAGCGAAATAAAATTCCTTACAAGATCTGGACAAAAATAAAGTTTAGTTAAAAGCAAAAACCTTATTAACTAAGCATGAGGTCTACACAGAGAAATCTCAACCGAGGTCTTTAGTACAAAGCAAGCTGAAGGTGACACTGAGATCTGGGATGTGAAGTTTGCAAGTTCTCTCTATGCTTTTATGGGTTTCCTCCGGGTACTCTGGTTTCCTTCCACGTGATGTTTCAATTTGCACCTAGGTGTGAATGCTTGTGTGTGTGCTGCCCTGCGATGGACTGGTGAACTGTTCACCCAGAGTCAGCTGAGATAGGCTCCAGCCTCCCAGTGACCCTAGAAGGATAAAGCTGTTCGGCGAATGAATGAATGAAAAGTTTAGAATAAATTCAATGAACTTGAGATACATTCTTCTGTCATATCTTTGTCAAACTGTGTCTGATTTTAAAGAATAGTTGAAGTCAATTTGGTGCAATTAAGGCTTGTTTTGTTGTGTTGGGTCACATATAGCCTACACATCCTTATCTAATGTGCTTATACTTATGAAGCAGGGAGTACAAAGAGCTGCGCATGCCTGAGTCTGTCATGGATAAAATATCTTTTAGAAATCTTAATTGAGTTTTTCTTGTGTTTCTGCATAGTACACGTTAAAACTTTAAATGAGTTTAGAAAGGCTGAGTTTCTTCATTTATTTGACTGAGGACTTGCTTGTTCTTCTGTGCACCTTCACGCAGGTCTCTATGAGGATCGAGCTCCTCTGACATATTAGAATGTGGTGACTCACTATCCTCACACGTCTCCTCACTGTCTGGCTCAAATAGGTTACAACTTACACCCATTTCCATATGTCAACCATAGTTTGCTTCTTTCAGCTCAAATCTCACTGACTGAACACTATTAGTTCACTTGTATTTAATAACCCAGAATCAACAACATTAGGCCACACTTTTGGTTGGCAGGGGTGTTCTCCATTGGTTATACCCCGAGGGTTATTCACAGAATAAATTTGTCCAGTATAGTCCATTTATGATATTGTAGACTGAACATGTCCCTCTGTTGCTTATCAGCAATACATAAAGCATAATTAATGTTGTAAGAATGACCAATCTGGTCCTTACCAGGTCTTCAAACTATGTAAATCTACCCTCAGGTGTAAAACAACACACAACAGATTCCAGGACGCCATTATTTATTTCACAAACATTAGGCTGAAATGCTGCAGCAATGTGTGAGAAACTAAAAACACCCCATGAATAGCTTCTAGAACCAACTTTATTACACATTTGCTGAAACGCTTAATCCTCTAGGTTTATAAGGAGGCTGGAGCCTATCTCAGCCAACACCGGGCAAAGGTGGGATACACTCTGAACTGCCAACACACACACAAAACCATTCACACCCACACTCACATCCTCACTTAGGGACAATTTGGAACAGCCAGTTAGCCTGTGCTTTGGACTGCAGAAGGAAACCTGAGTACCTTGAGGAAAACCATGCTAGCACAGAGAGAGCATGCAAACTCCAAACAGAAATACCCTCGCTGAGGTTGGACCTCTCCCTCTCTGGACACAAATCCACCCCCTTCCCCACCCCCTCACTCAAAAGTCCTCATACAGCAACAACATGGAGATGGACACAGAGGTAACACAAGCTGGCTGGTTAACACAGCTCAATTATTTGGAGATGGCTTGGATAATACAACATGCGCACATATTTATGTTCCCATTTATTCTAAAAGCTGACCAAAGTTTCATTCTATTCTGATGATGAGAAGAGTGTTTTTATCATCCATAAATTACAACCAAGCACCTGCAGTAATAGGGAAATAATCCTCTGTTTATTTATAACTAAAATGTTTGTAACTTTCTTATTGATTAACAAGTTTTATTAATCTTGGTGTCATTTGCATTCTTTTTATTATGCTATCTTATGGTATGTGTCCCACACCATCTTGTGATCTTGGAAGCTTAGCGGGGTCAGGCCTAGTTAGTACTTGGATGGGAGACTGCCTGGGAATATCAGGTATATCAGGGAATAAAAGGGACCAATGAGGGAAGGCAAAGGCAGATTACCATTATGCAATATGCCTAGTCAACCATGAGCAACCGGTGCACAGTGGCACTTTAAGCATGAAACAGCATATGAAGAAGAAAAAGATTGTTTTTTGTCACAAACCTACCCTATCTAAACTGTGACTGTTTTGTACAGCTGCTTAAAACCCCATGATACCAGTTGCACACAGGACGATGCGTTTTATTTGGCAAAGAAAGAACTGTCTACCTCAGTGGACTTTTTAAACAGTAAGCCGGCCCTTTGTTATTTTTACCTCCGCCAAGGAGGTTGCGTTTTCACCGGCGTTGGTTTGCTTGTTTGTCTGCCTGTTAGCAAGATTACTCAAAAAGTTATGAACGGATTTTGACGGAAATTTTCAGGATGAGTCAGAAATGATACAAGGAAAAATTTATTAAATCCAGATTATTGTGTGGATGCAGGGAATTGTTTTATTTTTTGTTTTTCTCTACCCCCTGGTGGTTATTCTCCAAAATAGCTTATATTTAATTAATTTTTATTTTTTTGGGGGGGATTTTGCTATACTGTATTAATCCCACAAGGGAGATTATTGCCTCTGCATTTAACCAATCACACACATTGAGGGCACCCAGAGAGCAGTTGGGGTTCGGTGGCTTGCGCAAGGGTACTTCAGCCATGAAGGTGGAGGAAGGGAAGGTGCTGCTCACTCTCCCACCCCCACACATTTTTCCTGCTGGTTTATTGAGAGTAATATTATATACTGCTCAAAAAAATAAAGGGAACACTAAAATAACACATCCTAGATCTAAATGAATGAAATATTCTTATGAAATACTTTGTTCTTTACAGAGTTGAATGTGCTGACAACAAAATCACACAAAAATTATCAATGGAAATCAAATTTATTAAC